>JAOWBB010014200.1:0-53451 GCA_028565995.1 Ricinus marginatus
AATTCTATATATTATTATATATTTATATAATTATATATGTATAATTAAAAAAAATTCATAGTGTTGATATTATATATTAGGTTGATGCTAAAATATTTTTTGAAGAAAAAGAAGATCCTGATGATGATGATTATTCTTCTGTTATTTCACCAAGCACAAATGCGACGGCTTGCGAAATTTTTACTGAAGAAAGATTACTCAATATACAAGGTTTAGAAGATCAGCGAAATATTTTAGTAAGAACTTAAATTAAATTGTTTATAATTTTTTCAAATGAATATGTAAAATATTTAACTTAAAAGAACATACAATAAAGCAAGACTAATTACTGATGCGGAAAAAATTTCTATACTATTTATGAAATTATTGTTTCAAATTTTATATTAAAATAGTATTATTCCCTTATGAATTTAATTGTAGAGCTGAAATTATTTAACGTTAAATTTATAATTGATGAGTTAACATTGGCAATAAATAATTCGAGCTTCTTATATAATATATCAATATAATTTCATTCTAATTTCAGAATGAAAAAAATAACAATTTGAATACAAAAAAAAACAAACTATTAAGTGAACTCTATTATCATGAAATTAAAATTGCTTCGAAATCAGCTAATCCTAAAATTTTGCAGTAAGTTTCTTAATTTAAATTATTAAATCAGTATATTCAATCCATCATTAGTTTTGAATCAATAAATCACAGGAAAAATACTTTCATAGGGAAAGAATTTATAAACTTAAAACTGAATTAGGAAAAGCTGAAGCTGATTTATCATCGATATGGAAGAAAATGCAAGAAATCGAAATTGATTTGACGAAAATGAATCAAAAAATCTCTGTGAATTTAGCGGTTTTGAGAAGCCATAGGGAGTGTTATAACAGATGCAATAGATTTACCGTAGTATGAATAATTTTTATTTAACAAAATTTTTTACGATTTAAAAATTTGTATGAACCAAGACATAATGAAGCTTTTATTTTAAAATATTATGAAAACTGAAAATTATATCATTGCATTAAAAAAGTTCTTAAATTCGGATTTCTTAATAATTATAAATTTACTCATTTTCTTTTCAGTATGGAAGGCTTATTGATCATTTGCAAACCAATAACAGTTTTATTGAAATTCTCGAAAAAATTTTGGGAGATAATATTCTGTATGCTAACTTGTGTGATAAAACAGAAACAGCAATATTCTGCTGCAAAAATCTGAAAGAAAAAAAATTTGAGCAAAGAGAAACATTTATTCCTTTCGAACAATATTCTACAAAACTGAAGGATTTAATATTGTAGGCGAAGAATGATAGTTAAATCTTCTTATTTAATAATGTTCTAGAATCAATCTAGATATTGAAAACTGAATTGAGAAAGTAACTTTTAATTTATTTATAGTATCTTTTAATATTTTTTATATAGATCTTCGGATGAGAAAGGTATAACAATTGACAGCTTACAAAATTTACAAATATTTTTATGCAAGTTGAAACAATATGGATTAATAGAAAGAGTTCCCATTATAATTAGGCAGAGATTTAATTTCTCATTACAAGAGGTAATTAATGTGATAAAAATTTTTAATATTTTTTATGAAATAACTTTCTTTGATGGGTAGTCTAGATTAGTCTAGATTTTGATATTATGTGTAAGACATTTGGTCATATATATATATATATTATTATATAATATATATTAAATATACATTTTAAAATTTATTATAGTTGACCAATGTAGCGTTATTGTGCAGACGCAGATTTATTACTACTGGCATTATTTCAGTTCTATATGTATTGTATATGTATGTCAAGTTCACCAATAATGCGGTTTTAAAATAATTTAATTATAATTTCAAGTTCTTTACGTCTAAACTTATATTCGTAATGTAACTAACTCGTAAAGATCAATGCCATGCTTAAAGTCATATTTGTATGATTTTTAGGATAAAAATCAGGACAATGATATAATTTATCTGCAAGATCGCGTTTTATTAATGGCAGATGGAATAATCATGTGGTTTAACGATACAGATGATTTTGAAAATGAAGAAGTTATCGTGAAGCGAGTAAATGATTTGTTGAAAAAGCAAGTAAGATTTATTTGCTATTTCTAATTTAATAGTAGAAATATATTCAATTAAATAGTTAAATATTAGTGTGCCTATATAAAGAATTGAATAGTTTAATAAGTTCTGTCTATCACAAAATTCTTTAGAATTAAAAATTATTTCCAAAACCAAAGCAATAATGATTGTTTAAATATCTCGCTATTGATTTTAATTGGAATCATTTATTTGTATTTAAATGTGTTGATTCTTTGTGGTGATTCTCATCAGGAATTGGAATATCAAGAATATTGGGATTTAATATGTCTCAGATCGGAAACACTGCAAAATATAAATAGGCTCGAAAATGATGTTTTATATCTTAAATGTTATTACAAAACTTACGCACTCTCTCTTTTTGCGGAACCTCAAAGTGTTACTTTACCAAAAGGTAATATATAATTTTAGTGCATAAAATCACTGCACAACTTTATTTCTATAAATATCATGCTAATATTTTATTTTAACAAGTATCGTTCAGTTTTAATTATGAAATTATCACAATATAATTCGCGAAGAAACCAAAAATATTTTAAATGAATTACTTTTTTAGTTTTAAATGTCGCTTTAGAAATTCTTCCAAATAATTATGAAACTGGTATCTGCATTTGTCTTTACTTCTAAACATCAAAATTTCAAATATGTTTAAAAAATACAGAATACTTTTTTTCTGAAAAAATTTTTATTATAAACTTTATTAATTTATATATTTAGATTCAAAATTCATTATTTAAATTATTTTAGTTTACGAAGAATTTATGCATTTCTTTAAAGAGCACGAGGAAAATTTGAAAAATGCAGAAAGAGAATTACAAGAATCCGAAGAATATTTATTTCTAAGCAGTGGATCACAGAATATAGTTTCTTTGGTAATTTCAATTAGCAATAATAAATTAAAAGTTAACGTAAAATTAATTTTATTTTGTAAATAGTAATTTAAATTATTTAGACCATAAGAACGGTAAGGTTCCATGCTTTTCGAATGCGAATAATTTTAGAAAGATTTTTACAAAGCATATATTTTGATTAATGAGAAAGAGTTGAAAAATGATTTTGATGCAACTATGTAATGTCAAGATCAAAATTAATTGGAGAAAAAAATTGTTTATCTTGATAGGAAAGCTCGCCATGTGAAAATACACTGAACACAATTTCTGCTGAGATTGAGGCAACTGAAAATGATATAATAAATGTAAAACATGAACTTAGTAAATTAATAGAAGAAATCCGATTATTAAGTGTCTTTTCGCATAAGGTAGTGTTGGACTGAAATTACAAGGCTAAATTAAAATATATATAACATTTATTTTAAAATTTAATATATAAAATTTTTCGTAGGTATACTTTCTACCAATAAAAAAGTTTATTCTTTTAGAACGACCGAAGAAAACAAGGAATTTTTATTTGGAAAAAGAACTTGAGAAGCTAAAATTATTGATGAACAATGATGTAAGAAAGTTTTTCTTATATTATAATTATTTATTTATTTACACATTATACTATATGCAAAATAAAAATAATTCTCATTTTCTCTGAATAAAGTTAATGAACTACATTATGTAATTATAAATTATCAAGTTTATTGATTCAAATAAATAGGAAATAAATGAATTTATGGGATGGAAAGAATGGAGAAAAAAAACTCTTAACACTTTAATCGAAGGATTTAGCGAAACAAAAGATCTCGCAAGTTCAATAAGGCATTTGAATGATTTAACTACCGCAAGAAAAAAAATCTTACTACCTTTGCTAGAGCATTGTAGTCTATATTTGACACCCGCGATTAATGTAATTATTAATTTTCACTATGTAAATTTTTACATAATTTGAAATGTTAATATGAGAAAATAAAGTTAAATGTTTTCAGCGGATTCTGGATACATCAGTTCCGTTTCTTGACTTGGTAATGAATCGTTCCCAAGATGGTCTGCAGCTTTTATCGTCTTTACCAGGCGACACCATAAATATAGTAGAAATTTCACACTTCAATACTTTTTTGAAGACAATTGCAGCCTTAGTCTTACTATTAGAGACAGCTGCGTAAGTTTTTTGAAGAACGATAATTACAAAATATTCTGAAAATGGAAATTGATATACTAAACGGTTTGGGCTCGAATTATTCCCATCAGTTCAATTCCGTGAATATACAAATTGTTTTATAAAAATTATTGATTAGTGATATTTATAAAATTTTAAATCGCTACATTACAAATCTTATTGTTATACATGTCCACTATTTATAATTTATTGCTTAATTATTACTAATGAAAAGGCATTTATATAATTTAAAATTACTTTCCGCTTGCTTATGGTTATTAGTTTTGCACATAAACGTTCGTTATGTTTATTTGCTTTAAAAAATTAGTGTTGATTTCAATTATAATAAAATTTTCAGTTCTTCATATCTTCAAACATAATCATGTAATTTGATTATATGAGAAAAAATCCTTATAGTAATAGTCGAGTAACACTATCAGCTTATACTAAATCAAATACTTGATATAGTCAAATGTTTGACTAAAAACTGTATCTGTTTCAGCTATGACAAAGTTCCTGTATTATTTTTGGATGACATTCAGGAATTCTTACCTATACACAATGACACATTTGAAGCTATCCTAGATGAACATGTTATTAGCAGAATTCTGTCTACAAATGAAAATATTGGCTTCCAAATGTTAATGAGAATTGGGCAGTACTTGAAATTTTTTATTAAAAAGGTGTGTGCTAACATTCAAATTCTGAATTTATCACATTTTTTAATTTTTTTTTAAATTTCCAATTTCTGAAAAACTTAAGCTTGTACATATATACATATTAAGTGATTTAATATTGCAGAACACACCAAGAAATTGTTTTCGAAAAGAAGTAAAACAAAGTAAGTATAAGTAAAGACCTTGTAATTTTAATATTATATTCAATGTTTTTATGCATAATCTTTTTCAAAAGGTATTTGTGGACCAATGCAAATTATATACTTCAGCTCAGAAGATTTTATTAATGCTGCTCAATTTCAAATATGGATAAGTAGCAGGGTTAGTATAAATTTTAATATTGAAATAAAATTTATTTGAATATGTTTCTATTAATTACTTTAATATTTTTATTTATATGAAACAGGTTTTGTCAGATGAATATATATCTTCAGACTGTGATTCATACTCAGTAATAGAAAAGATACAATTTGAATAATTTGCAGTGGTAGCAATAAAAATTATTAAATGAAATTGATCATAACTAAAATATGAATTTGCATTGTTTTATAAAACTAAAAATTTTTTTAACTGAAAACTTAATTTTAATTAAAACTGATAATTAATTTACAATATTTATTAAGATAAATTCCTTGTAAAATAATAAAATATTTTTTGATATTATAGCAATTTATCAATAAAACTTTCCAACACTATACCATCTGAGTGTATTGGTTTTTTTAATTTTTAATATTTCATCACATGATACATATTTTTAATAAACAAATTTGCAGCATTAATGATTTACAATAAAACAATAAATTAATTTTATCAATCAAGTGAATTCATAAGTTGAAAGTTTTCTAGTTCATTTGTATTTATTTCAATTTTTTTAATAATGCCAGCTACAATATCCATTTTTGGTATTTGTACAGGATTTTCTAATTTATACTTCTCTTTAGTGTTCGAGTTAAACAATTCCTTGAGACAATTGACAGTTTCCGACTGCATTGAATAAGGAAGTTCAATGCTCTCTTTTTCAATAATTAACTCGTGACTTTCAAGTCCTATATTTGACAAAGCAACTTTGTTGGTTGTGTCACTAATATTTTGCATAACGTCCTTTACATTTTCAATGGTTTTCCTAGTTTCTGACAGAATAACTTCAGCCTCGAAGTCAACGGTTTTCTTCTTGAAATTGGACTCTTCTTGCAAAACATCGCAAATATTCATGAACGCTTTCACAAGCTTGTGATATTTGTTATCATCCGAATTATTTTCTTCTTGGTTTAGAGCCGTAGCAGAAGACAAGCTTGTATTTAAAGTCATTGTTTACATAAAAGCTTTCAACTAGCAATTTATTGTCACACCACCAAAATACGTTTTGAATTTCAATTCACCAGGGCCTTCATTAAGTAAATAATTTGGCGCGACTTGTCTCAGTGGCAATAGATAAATCGTATATTTCTTATTTTAAAAAATAAATCCTCATATACTAAGTATAAGTATATAAAAATTTACTGGTAAAAATGGATTTACATTAAACAGTAGAATTAGTAAAAATTAATTCTAAGATGTTTTCTTCTGATAATGATCTTTAATTTCACTTGATATTTTTTCTTTATTGTGAAAGTTTGGGATTTTCCGTGCCTTGCATATACTCTATTTTGCTTGTTTATAAATGAAAGTGATGTGAATTTACAGTAAACAAACTGACATCTTGTTAAATTTTAATCTCGGGGTGATAATTATAAATGACCTAATTAGTTTTTTAACAATTAAAAAAATTTAAGCGGATACAAAATTCCCTGTCATAATTTTTGCTAATGTTTGAAATGCATTTCAATACATGAAAAAGATATTTGTCCGGGACAAAGCGTAAATCTTTGTCTGTAACTACAGCAGATTGGCATGCTATTCATATCATATGCATCTCTACTTCAAACTAACTTCATTATCTCTGCTGTCACATAGATCTAAAATAAGTCGTCTGCACCAAAAAAATGTTAACTGAGAAAGAAATATTTCCTTCAAACATCTATGAATAAAATCCATCACTAGACTTTAAAATAATTTTTTTATGAAATAAATAGATAGTAGAACTTACATTTTTCCATTAAATTAAAAACCTTATTAAACAGAATATTCTGAAATTATGTTTTTCTTCAATTCTCCAGAACATCCAATATGTATTAGCTCTTTAATTTTTTTCTAAAATTATATATAATATGTAATTTCAATTGATCTTTTCTTCTTTCAATTTTTCTTAATAGAAATTTATCAAAATTTATCAAAACACTAAAATAAAACTAGCTAGAGAAAATATAAAAAATGAAATAATAAAAAATTAAAGGTAAATAATAAATTTATCTTGTCCTCATCTTTTAAATTCTATAAAATGTTACAAGAACTTCCTCAATATTTTTAGTTTTGACAAGCGTAATAACTGAAATTATTACATTTAAATGCCCATCTATAAAGTCTTAAAATTCTTGAAGCAGTATGAATTGCTCCATAATCTGAATAAGCATCAAAAATGTAACTTTCAGGAATTTTGTAATTTATTTATGAAACTTGTATAATTTTTATTGCCTTAGAAATTTAATTAATTTAGTTAGTTTTCTGAAAAAAAAACTTTTCACATTACATTGTGCTTCATTCAACATATTGAAAACATTTTATTGTATTTTAAAATTTCATAGAATCTAAAACATTGTTTATTTCATATAATAGTATATTTCAATATTAAAATATTTGTTACTTTTTTCTTGTTGCCAATATCGTATCCTCTTCCTCATCATAATTGTTTATCTAGAAAAATCCTCAATCAAGATGATTGAGAAATAATCTTATAATCTTTAATTTTCTAGTTGCATCTATTATTATTACTATTAAAATTACATTTTCATACTGCAAAATCTCCCACTTCAACATTCCCTATAAACTTTAAAATTATTCAAAATGCCATAATTTTACAAGACCATCATCACTGCAAGAAGCCAAAAGCCCAGGAATTACAGGATTCCAGGAGACAGCATTCACATCTTGACTATGTGCCTTTTCTAAAGTACAAATTAGATCAAAGTTTGTACTTGATTCTAAACTTGGCTGTGATTCCTGGAAAACTCTAATTGAATCATCACCACAAGCAGTAACTATTAAATCATTAAATCCACACCATGAAACATCATATATAGTACGATCATGAAAACCTGATAAAGTGCAAATACATTTCCAAACTGATTCATTTTCTGGAGTTTGAATATTTTCTTTATTTTTTGGTTTAAATTCTTTCCAAATTTTCAATGTTTTATCATCAGATACTGAAGCAAATCTAGATCCAGTTTTGTCAAAACTTAAACTCCAAACAGTTGAAGCATGAGATGACAATGTATTTATACATGTCCAATCATTATCTGCTATATCTTCCTTAAACAATTTAATTGTATTATCATAGCTTGCAGATGCTAATATATCACAGTTTGGATGCCACCTAACCTAAAAATTTCAATTTGTTTTATTAATTTTTGTTTACACAACTACCTCCTGCTTAATAAGAAAAAAAATTGTTTTTACAGATCAAATGTCTATCAATTACTTGCTGATTTTTGCAATTACCTTTTTTACATCTTGAGTATGAGCATTTAATACTGCTGCACATTCAAAATCATGTTCATCATCAATCTCCCATATCCATACAGATTTATCCCTGCTACATGTAGCAAGCAACTGACCACTACTGGCCCATGCAACAGACTTCACTTCATTTTCATGACCCTCTAATGTTGCATTACATTCCCAATTACCATTTTTTTTATCCCATATGCCTACAGTGGCATCAAAACTAGCAGATGCTAAAAAATATTGAAGCAAATATTTACTACTTAATGTTTTATCTAGTTTTTCATCACAAGTATTAAAATAAGTGCAAAAATAGTATTGATACCAACATATAAATTTTCTTGCTAAAACTTTTTAAAAACTGCAAGAAAAATATTGTCCTACCTAAAAAATTTCCACAGGGAGACCAACTAACTTCTCTTATTGTCCTTGTGTGGCCTTCTGTCAATCTAACTTTACATTGCCACTTTCCTAAATAATCCTTGCCCCAAAGACAAATAGTTTTATCTTCTCCACAACTTGCTAAAATATTTCCTTTCGGATTCCATGCTATATTCCAGGCTCTCCCATCATGAGCTTTCAAAGTTTCAACTAATTCAAGTTTACCCATAATTTGAGATGCGTTCAAAGAAAGTATCTTCTGCTAAATAAGAAAATTAATATTTATGTGAATATAACTGATTTTTAACATTAATGTAATAATCTTCGTCGAATTAATTTCTGCAATAAAATTATATGAAGAATCAAATTCCTAAATATTTATGATTAAAAATTTTGAGATTAACAACTTAAGTTTTGAAAAATTTTTCTCCTTTCAATTTGTTACTTTTTTCTTGAAGAATAAATAATTCACGCTCTTAGAAAACATTTATCCATGAAACAATCTTTCGCGTATTATAAAAATATACATTCCATTAAAAAAATAATAAATGATAAAAATAAAATAATAAAATAATATAGTTTGGTTTTTAGTAAAACTTTTTAAATCTTTCGCTAATTTATTAAATTTTTTATTTAATAAACAATAACGTTCTCTTATTGCTTAAATTTCAACAAGAACCTACGTCCTCTGATAATATGAACCGATAATATGTTGAACGTAATCATAGAGAAATTAACTTCGAAATATTTTAAAAGTTGGGTCAAAAAAATCTTTTCTTATTAAAATTTAAGAAATTAAAGTTAACAATCAGTCTTCAATAATTATAAATCAGTAATTTTTTTATTTTAAAGATTTCTTCATAGTTATGAAAACATTTAATTTTGAATGTTTTAAACAATAGCAAATATTTGTTTCACATTTTTATTTTTTTCTGGGCCCTTATATTTTATTTTCTATTTGGCAATAGCAGAAACTAGTTCTGTTCGTTGCCTTTGATCAAATTTGTTTGAACTTCGTAATTTTACTAAAAATGTCAGAAAAAAAATCTACCCCCCTTGATTTGGGTTTATTAGAAGAAGATGATGAATTCGAAGAATTTCCTGCGGAAGGTATTTTCTTTTTTTATTATTACTGTAGACTGATTATCATATCGCTTAATCATTCTCATCCATCCTACTTTTGAAAATTGATGTTCACAAATTTGATCTTGCTTTCTTTTTCTAGACTGGACAGCTAAAGATCAAGATGATGAAGATATAAGCGTTTGGGAAGATAACTGGGACGATGATAATGTTGAGGATGACTTTAGTAAACAATTAAAGTAAGCTTAAAGCGCTAATCTTTAGATATTTACTAAATAAATATGAAATGTGAAAATATATAATATTGAAAAAAATTCCCACAAACATTATTTATTTATTAAAGAAGAATTAACCACAAATAATTTAAATTTCAAGATAAAAGTTACAATAACAAAGTTTTATAATAAAACAAAATTAAATTTTTCATTCCTAACTATTACATCACGTTTCAGTCTTTTTAAATTTTAATAAATTGCAATAAGAAATTTATGAAAGAATAATTGCATTCAAAAATAAAATTCTAATTTTCTAAGGAAACTTTTTAATTAGTTTGAAACTTAAAATATTTTTGTTTATATTAATTATTCAATGATTTACATTGAGAATTATCATTTTCACTTACTTTGAAGTGTTATATTTCTAACTAGGATTACAGCATATGACATGAATAATTTAAAATTAACATTGTTTTATTTAAACTGACTGGCATTTTTCTTTCATTTGAAACATTATTAATTTTTTTTAATTTACCATAAAATTTTTATTATTATGTTAATATATTCTGTAGAATAATATTAATGTGTTAAAATATCTTGATTAAATTTCAGTTATATGATATATTTCCAGGATTGAATTAAGCAAACCTTTATCTGAAGAGAAGAAAAAAAGGACAAATGCAGAGATGGCATCAGAATTACGTTCAAGAGAAGTCCAGGCTCAACAAGCTCAGTTGTTGGTGAGAGATGAAATAGAGAGAAAACGATTACATAAAAAATAGTTTCAGATTATTCATTCCACAGTAAAGTTAACATCAAAGTTTCAAATAATTTCAACTTACATCCTTTTAATTGTTTTCAGTATGATGGCTGCAGTAAAAGGAAAATAAAGTCATTCTAAAATGTAATAATTAAACTTTATATAATTACTTTACATTTTCATTTAAAATGTGATCAGTAAAATTGAAAATTTAATCAATTTCAATAAGTTTTTTCCAGATGATCATAATCATGTTTTAATATGGCATATAAGTAACATTTGTTTTGCCTGAAAATCATTTATACATGAAAAATGTATAAATTTAAAGTGAAAACTCATAAAAATTCACTGGTTTTAATTAAATGACTTGAAAAAGAAATATTTTTTATAAAAAAGTAATAAAATTTCAAGTCAGACATTAATCCACTTTAATTTTTTTGTTATTAGTAGCAATTGTTAAAAAATTTTCAATTTGAAATATTAATAGCAATCTATAAATTAAAAAATTTTTTTCATTGAAAAGTGAAAAGGCTCTTTTTAATATGGATTGTGATAAAATTTATTTTAAAATTTGTATCTTTGGTATTTGTGTGACATAATGTAAAAATAATTTTCTTAATAACGCTAATTTGAAATATTTAAATGCTATTTTTATAACAAAAAATAACTAAAAAATAAAAAAAATAATTACATGCTTTTAAAAGTGAATGCATTATTTTATAATATTTTTCTTTAACTGTGCTTATTATTTACATAAAATCTTAAATGTTTCATTAGTAATAAAAGATTTATAAGAACTATTAAAAAATGACAAAGAAAATTTTGTAAATTTAAACATTTTACATTTTTATTTTCAGTTTGATGATAAAAAACAATCTGTCCCAGAAGTTTCAGGTGCGCCTGAAACTTCGAAAGAAGAACATAAAAATCCCTGTGGGATTTCATGAACTTTCCACGTGTAAATTTTGTTCCTTATAATTTAACGGAAATCTCTGTACTGAAATAACCAGAAACTTACAAATTCCTCATACTGCTAAGCTACATTGTCCATTTCCGCTTATTATCCATAACAATAATTTAACAAGCAAAAAAAATAAATTAGTTTTAAATGATTATATTCAAAGTTTTGAAATATTGAAAATACTTTTTTGTTTAGTATCAAAAACCTCAAAAATTCATATGAAAAAATATTTTGTATTAAATATAATTTTTTTATCAAATCATGTTATTATTTCAAGTCAATATTTTAAAACCATCTTAAAGTGTAATTAGTTATCAATAAAATTTTCATTTGGAGCAAGAGTCAAGCGAATATCAAGCGAATAATAATTTCGTTCCCTTAAATAAGGTAAAAATTAGAAACAATTTTATTAAATTAAAAAATACTTTTTTAATACTGCAAAATGCAGCATCCAATATTTATGTAGGTAACCCACTTAGAAGATTTAAAACCAAATTAAATATTAAAATTTGCAAAAAATATTTCGTGAAATTATTTAATGATATTTGAAATATTTAAATAATGATATGAAATAAATGAAATTTAATGATATGAAATATTTAAATTTCCATAATTTTATCACTTAAGTTTTAGTTGATAAATAAAACTCATATAATGTTTATTTTGAAGACCTTAATTATGCAAATAAATAAATTGTTCCTAGCGTCATTACAAACGGATATTGTAAAAGGTACATCTTTCATTTTAAAAATTGATTATTTTAGAAATCTGACCATTTTTCAATGGTTACATTAAAACAAAAAATTATAATTTTATTTTCTTTTTAAAAGGTAATTTAATTGAAAAAATCAGGAATTAAAGTTAACTATAAAAAAAAACTTTGAAATACGATATTCATATATTAAACGATTAGAAAATTTTTACCCAAATTATATTTCATCGTTTTACGAGTAACTAATTATTCAAATAAGAAAATTAATTTATGGTTTATCAAATTTTTATCATTCTTCCTGCGACATAAACTTTAGCTATCATCCTATCGTCCCCAAGATATAAAAATTTTTGAAAAAGTTCCCCAGCAGAATAATCCTCTAATAAATCAATTGCAGGATTATTCTTCAAGTAAACTACGATCGCGTCGAACTCTTTTCCGGGTGTGAAATTCCCAGTTATGTTGGCTATGGATAGAGCTACAATAAAAATTTATTAGACTTTTTCGTTAAAATAAGTTTTTCATGAAACTAGAATGAACTTGAAAAATTTGATATTAGGAAGAGTACCTTCGGCGCCTCCTAATGTGGCGAGGTAAAAAGCTTCCGCGCAGGAAAGTCTTTTACCCAAACCGTTGAACTGGGCCTGTGTAGAGACCTCCAGAGCATGCTTAATAGCGTCCAGCATGGAAGTGCTGTATCCACCAGAGCAATCCGTGCCTAATGAAATTTTCAACCCTGCTTGTAAAAGCTTACGAACTGGGCAGATTCCACTTTGAAGGAACGTATTGGAGTTGGGACAGTGAGAAATAGTCGCTTTCTTCTCTCTTAAAACCGAAATTTCTTCCGCCTTCAAATGAATGCCATGAGCTAGAATTGTCTGTAAAGACAGTGTTATTACTATTATTATCACAGATAAATTTATACTCTTTCAAAAAGGAAGTAATTTTCAAAAATTTTTAATTTTAAGAAGTTTCGATGCGTTCCAGTCGTACCTTATCCGTAATGAGGCCGGCAGTGTCGTATACGTCCACGTAATTGCGGTAATTAGGAAATTCCTCTGCAATCTTCTCCAACTCTTTCGTATTTTCAGATATATGTGTTTGAATTGGAACTTCATATTCCGCAGCGAGGTTAGCCAGAGCTTTCATTAATTTCATATCGCACGTCAGGGCAAATCTGGGAGTGATGACTGGAGTTATCAGGGGATCATTTAACGCCTTCACCTTTTCGATAAAATTTCTTGTGTTCGTCAGCGACTCCTCGAAAGTTTCGCAGTAATTGGATGGAGCGTTTTTAATCATATTTACTTTTCCTATAAAAGCGCGTTGCCCGAATTTCTGAGCCAACTCTGCCAAGATAAGAGAAGCCTTGCAATGTATGGTGGCAAAATAACATGATGTGGTCGTGCCGCAGGATATCGTTCGTTTCTGGAAATGTTAGAATTTAGATGGTACAAAGTAGCCTTTTCATTAAATTCCAAATGATCAACATAATGATATTTTAAGATTTTGTAAAACATGATTGTCCTAATTATGATTTAATCGTTGACTTATGATAAATACGGTCAAAAATGTAATTATTTTTTCTTCTGACATTATACAAATATCTATTGCATAAAAACAAATTGACATTTAAAATTGGCCAAGCCTATCTGTTACCCATTTATCATATTGACTTTGCATGACTTAAATGCCGCCAAAAATCTCTTCTATGCCTCATTATCTGATATTAAGACGAAATCATTTTGCCATCGAAACTAGCACTTGACAATCCCGATCAATATTTTTTCTTTTTGTGCTAAAGATTTGTTTAAATAGTTAGCCGTTTTTAGCCTAGTGGTCTATGTTGGGTTTATTATATAGGTTTTATTTAGATAATTAATCATAATTATGATTAAATAGCAAAATACCAACCAAAACAGCTTCATAAACTTTTTCAGCGAATTTTTCTTCCTCAAATTTTCTTTCCAGTGGGAAGGTATAAGTCTCCAGCCATTCGAGAAGCGTCAAATCGCAACCGATTCCCACATTCGGATATTGCGGAGCATGTATGTGGGTATCGATAAATCCCGGAATTAAAAATGCTTCCTTGCCAAGAATGTGAACATTTTCCTGTTTCACATTGTATCGCTTTTTAATATCGTCTAAATTTCCATTTTGACTCAAATGCACAATCTTGCGGTTGGATACAACGACAATTCCGTTGGTAATTATTTCCAAATTTTCCAGAGATGTAGAATGAATCAATGTACCAACATAAATAAACGGAGGATCTGACTGGAAAGTAAATTTTATTTATTAATTTATGATTCATTGAAAATTTCTGCAGGATTTATTAATTATGCAAAAAAATCGATCAAACAATGATAAACCAATGAGAAAATCAGAATAGATGCAACAAAATTTTTTTATCGTCTCTAATATTAGTGTCATTGGTTTATTGGTTTAAAAAACAAACGTTTAAAGCTGTAAATCTGTATATTATTTTACGAAATTGTTAATCCAGTCTTTGTAATGATAAATTGTTTTTTTTAAATGTATGGTCCGTCCATAAAATCAAGTTATTTCAGTTTTGAAACAGAAATGAACAAACGAAAACACAAAGTTTTGAAATGCAGCTCTGACGTATGAAACCGGAAACAGAAATTTTTAAAAATTCCTTTTCCAAAGGAAAAAAACTCACATTGCCCTCGGTAATTTATAATTCATGATTCACCATTAAAAATTTTAAAGTAAACAATTTATTTGAAAAACAGTAAATTTTTTCCTTTCATTTTGGATTTTCCACGTTTGTTTACTTCAGTGATATTAACTGATTAAGAATTTGTTTATTTTTAAATTGATTTATTTTCCCTCTCTCTAAAAAGACCCATGGTGAATGACGTTTTAATAATATCAAGGGAATCAATGGCTGATGGTTCTCTTCGGCTTAAAATTCTCATATAATGAAATCCAATTACACCGCTTACATATTCTTCTGAAAATAAGTATTCCATGTCTCCAAAAAGTAAAAATTTCTGGTGAATATAAATTTAAATTTTAATTTTCACTTAATCATAATCTTACCTTGTCCATAATGATGGTGAATGTTTGAAAGAATATTTCAGATTTCTTTTTTGAAAAAAAGTTAAACTAAAATTAAAATGCAGTACGTACAATCTGAAATAATTTAAAAAATCAATCAGACCTTAATGTAATCTATATGATGAATATCTTAACTTTATAAATTTGAGGATAATAGCCTTTAATCTATATGAGCATCTTAGAGTACTCAATCAAACGGACGAAACATATCAATAATAAAATGTATTCCGTATAATTTACTTCATATATACAACCGGTCTGCACTGGGGGGGGTCAGAACATTTCTTGAATAAAAGACAATTGGATAATAATACAGGATGAAAATGAAAGTAATAATATAATAATTGCACTGAATTTTGGTCGAATTATAACATAAATATAATTAACACAATTATTATTATTTCTGACTTTTAAAACGTCACATAACCAACAAAACATTAAAATTAGTATTTAATAAAAACATTAATTTATTCATACATTCTGCGTACATTTCTTTTGATCGATTTATTCCCTAAGAAGATTCTTTCATTTACAGTCTACATTACTTAAATACTATAAATTATCAATCAAATGTACATATAAATTAAACGATTCAGTTTTAAAAACGTTTGAAAGTTACATACATCTCTATAAAATATTTCACTCTATTTATCATTGCTGAACTTTAGAACCAGTGCTATCACAAGCCTAAGGTTATGTAATTTTTGCTGTTTTTCGGTTTCATTTTGAATTCTAATTAAAATGTGAATTTTTGAAATGTAAAAATGTAAATGAAATGTAAAAAAAACTTTGAATACAATGAAAAAATTCTTTTTACAATTAAAAAAAATTTATGTTACAAAATATTATATTAATAGTATTATAAAACATGATTTTATAATTATTAACAAATGCTATAAAATTGTAGAAATACTGAGAATCTTTCATTGAAGTTGATCACTCATTTTTTAATCATTTTTTCATGATATCTTCCAAATTTAACAGTAATTTCATTGTTTGAATGAGATATTTCTAACCGTATTGTTTCTTATTGTCACTGAAACTATGCTCAAGGTTTTCAAAACTGCTAACATTTCTGGCGTTTAAATTTTTTTTTTTTTATTATGTTAAATCAAAACTGGAAAAATTAACTGGTAAAAGGTATATCAATATAAAATACTTCATTATTAATAAATTTTTAATTTATACTGCACCTATTTCATTTGAAGTAAGAAACAACATTTTCACAACCTAATGCATAAAGTGACATAAACTACATTAGTAAGCAGTGAATCATTTCAATAAACATGATTGACATAAATATTGCCCAAAAAGACTACAAGTCTTTACGTAAGGAAACATTGTTATATAATGTTCTGCATACCTTAAAATGTTAATGTAATACTGACGATATCAAACGTCTTCAGGAAATGTATTTTTAATGCAAAACTTGTTAATTTAAATTGTTTAACTTTATGAAAAATAATTTAAGGATGTTTTTATTCATTACCTAACATCTAAACTCAACGTCTATATATAAATGTAATGCAATATATTGACCTATAATAAAGAATAAGATAATAATTTTGCCTGTGGTAATTCACTAACAGGAAAAGGATTTCATGGATCTCACAGATTATTATTGAAAAACATTTTAATTTATGTAAGAAAATCATATAAATATTTGGAGTTATGGCTAACTGAGATTAAAATTAATCTCATTTTAACAAAGAAAAAATATTAATTATTCATCAGCAAGATAACAATTAACTTGATAATAGTTTTAAAGAAAAATGAATACTTTTATATTTTTTTACATAGGAAAATTAATTACATATTAAATTAAAATGAATCTGTTTATATAAATTACACTTCCTAAATTAGATCATTTTCAAAAATACTTTCATCTTCTTTTATATTCCTCTTCAGAATTCTACCAACAACTAAATCAAATTTCTTAGCTGATATTCCTTTAGGCTCAGACACTTTAATACAGATGCTATTTGAAGTAATTATTTCATCTTTCATCAAATCTCTAGCAGCTACAATTGTTTTGCCCAACTTTTTATAGCAAGAAGATTCTGACTTTTGAAATTTCTTATCATATGAACCTAAAGCCAATTGAACTGATTTGTGAAGCAATATATCAACATCATTCATTGACTTTTCATAAAAACGAATATTTTCAACCATTTGCTTAAATTCAGGAGGGCTCAATGAGCAAATGTGGTCACTTCCCTTCCAATTTTTATTTAATGTAAAATGTTTTTCAATCACCTTTGCACCCAAAACAACTGCAGCAACAGCAATTTCTATACCTAATTCATGTCCTGAATAACCTATTAAAATATCAGGAAAGAGCTCTCTATAAGTCTTTAGTATGTTTAAATTAATTTCATCTAGTGGTGTTGGATAAGAAGACACACAATGCAACAGACAAAATTCACTGTGTACAGGTATAATAATATTATAAACATCAATTACGTCATTAATTTCTGACATTCCAGAAGAAATTATTAAAGGTTTACATAATGTGGCAGCCTTTTGTAAAAGAAGCTTATTATGGAAATCCCCTGACCCAATTTTAATGAAGGGAACCTTGATTTTATTTAAAAAATCCAAGGACACCTCATCCATTGCCGAAGCTGTAAACATAATATCGATATCAGAAGCATATCTTTGAAGCTCTAGAAATTCGTCTGTATTAAATTCAAGATATGCTTTATGTTCACCATATGTGCTACCCCATGAATTTACGCTATCATAAGGCTTCAGTAAAGCCAGTTTGTTGAATTTGGAAGGTAAGTGACTTTTTTGAAATTTCACGCAGTCTGCACCGCAATATTTAGCCAATTTAATCATTTGCTTTGCAAGATTTATGTCGCCCTGATGATTTTGCCCTATCTCGGCAACAATGAAGCAAGGTTCCATTGAGCCAATTTGCTTATTCCCGATTTTAATCGTTTTTGAATTGGTCACAGAGACGCACTAGAAAAAATATTTGAACATTTGGACTTATCTTTCGATACACATAAAATATGGCTCTTTAATGAAGTTGGACCGGAAAACTAAAATATTCTCACCTTGTCCATAATAATTATAATTTTTATACCTGAATAGTGAGAACAAAATTATTTCAAGTTTTATAAATTTAATCTTCTAATAAGGAACTAGAAATAAAATTTAAACACCCATATTTTTTATAGAAAAAGAAATTTTAATAAGCTAAAGTTTTAATAACTATAATTCAAATATAAAAATTACAGATGATGTAGTAACCCAGCTAATTCTTCAAACCTGTCAGAGGCGAAGTTATGAAAAAGGCTTTGAAAATGCCGTGGTTTAAGACAAAGTTGTGTAGAGGTTGGCAAGCTTGGTCACATCATTAAATTTCTGATCATTTGCACGTCTTTTCTCTAGTGAAACTCATTCGTTTTAAATCCTTTGGAATCCTTGAAATAAATATGACTGAGGATTATTTTTGGGGTAAGCTATATTTGAGAAATACTTAATTTTATATTTTAATTGTCGGGAAGATAATTGTTACCTTTCTTTCACCAAAAAACATGCTTTACCTTGAGCCGGCGTCGTTTAGTGCCGGACAATATTGTAAGCTTCTTTATAATTTTAATTGAATGTTTTAATATTAAATTGGTGAATGTTATATCGAAAATTTTATAGATTGCTTTATGAAAAATTGTTTTTTTTTAACAATATGTTTCTAATGACTTGTAGTATTTTGAATAACATTAAAACATAATTGATTGACTTGTTTGTCACAAACGATTGTTTAAGAAAATTAAAAAGATATTCACCCTGAATGTAATTTTTCTTCAGACCTTTAAGTCAAAAAAAGTTATCTCTTTGGATAATTCTTTTGAATTCAACTAAGCAATTTTATTTTCATTAGGTGTTACATTAAGCAGCGCCAATAAAGAAATAAAGTGGGAACCCGATACATTGAGAGAAAATGGAGGAATTGGTGAAATTTCTCTTTCTGCAAAAGGAGAACACTCTCTAATTATTAAACAAGCTCTTTTAGATTCTGAAGCGCCTGAGAATCAAGCAAATGTTGTTGAGGTTGAAACTACTGGATTCAAGGGTAGTATAAAGCTACCTATAATTAATCTAGTTGGTGGAAAAAATGCACACGTCTTGCTTGATTTAAATTTTCCTGATCCACCTGTGACTCTAAGACTGATTCAAGGAAATGGCCCCATACATATATCTGGAAATCATATTATAAATGCTGAACAGTATAATGATGATGAGGATGAAGATGAGGAAGATGATGATTTGGGTAAGAATTATATTTGCATAAATGATTTTGAAATTATTAAAACTACAAAATATTATCATTTGTTTTTGCTACTAAGACAAATAAAGAACAACAATTTGTATATTTAGATTGGCAGTTAAATCTTAATGGGTTTTTAAAAGATTCTGTTAATATTAAAACTAAAGTCAAATAGATCATTTATTATTATTAATAGATGAGTTTGATGAACAAGGTTTAGAAGAAGAGGATGAAGAAGAAGAAGTTGAAGCAGAAGAAAAAAAGAAGGAAGAAAAAGGTGGTGGCAAGAAGAGACCAAATTCCACTTCAGCACAGTCACAACCAAAAAAGAAAAAAAAAAGTAGCAAAGATGACTAGCTTCGAGGAACAAACAATCTTGTTGCTGCTTGCATTGAAGTAGGAAGAATTTTTGATCCTGGAACTTTTTTTTAAGAATAATTTTCAAATTGGAATATTCATAATCTTCACTACCTGTATGAACATGCAGTAATTATTTTTTTAATATGAATTCTAGTTAAGTTGAAGTTTTATGTTGTAAGTTAATATCTAGGTTCATGAAATTAAAGGGTTCTGCTTATTTAAGTATAGTAATAACATTCTTTAAGAGACTGGTCAATTCTTGACATAAATCACATTAAAATGTCTAGCTTCATTTAAGTGTTATCAATTTGAAATATAGTTCAGCCAGTGATTTTTACAATTATGGTATAATTTTAGTATTTAATTCAGTTGGCAGTGAAGTTTCATCGAGCAAAATTTTTATCTTATAAATTTTCACTTTTATCTTTAATGTCATTTCTGAAGCTTTTAAGTAAAGACAAAGAAAAAAAAATTTACATTTCTTTAAAGTGAAACGATGTTTTCTTTCTCTTCTTATTTTTATTATGTATGTATTTAAGTTTTGCACTGAAGTTCAGTTTGGAAAAATTTGTAAAAACGTTGATTTTTCCATAAGTTATTTAGGAAAGTAATTTGTCCTATTGCTTTTACTAGACTAAATGTGTAAGCTTACATCATGTGAACAGTGATTACGTATCTGTTTGTCATATCCAAACTCATAGATAAAGTTTCTCTGGGGTAATTTTTATTTATTATTTTTACAATCAGAATGACAGTTATTTTTATTCACACCATTCTTGCTAAATTTAATTAAAGTAATATAAGGTTTATGATGTAAGAAAAAAAAATGTTTTAATTTTAACATTAGAAACTTCAGCAGAATAGAATTGTCTCATTAACTGTCAAATGTTTTACAATTTTTTTATTTTTAAGGTTTTTTTGGTTTAGTTATGTGAAACTTGTTTTACTATTTAGTGGTTTATTTTCATATCCCTACTGAACTTGTTTGGTTTGTGAGATCAGAAATTTTTACATGATGAATTTTATACTTATTAGTTTAATATAATGTTCATTCAGGATAAATCTGAGAAGTTTTTAAAATGATTTGGATTCCTCATATTTGACATCTAGCAATCCTCTCAAAAAGGGTGTACCCAGAATCTGGTATTTGTAAATCATTCAAATGTTACCTAAAACAATTATGAAGCAACTTTATTGGATTTTCCAATTCTTAAAGAGCCCAAATCTGAAAAATTACTTAAAGCAAAGTTGTGGAAGATGTTACATGAAAAACTTGCAGAAAACAAAAAATATTAAGATGTCTTTAACGAATTAATTCATAATTATCATTGAAATAAACAATAGGAAATTGACGATTCAATAATTGTTAATTTCCTGTTGTTTAAGTACTGTTAATCGTAAATTGGATTATTAAAACAATAAATAAAAACATATAATACTTTGAAAATTCCAAATTTTAAAATGGAATCAATTAATTTTCGTGTTTTTGAAATAAATTTTAACATTCACCGAACATTAAAAATTATTTATCAGTAATCCGGTTAATGTATCGAAAAGAAAATAAATAATTTTTAGTTCAATTATTATTTGTATACGATAATTCGGATTTCAAGCCATCGATGATCGCTTGATGCAAGGGAGTGACTGCTTTACCTTTACCTAGTAATTTGTTTTTGTCTTGAATGATGTAATGGTGTTCTTTAAAAAAAAAATCTCCGGCTCAGGAGTAACGATCAAAAAAATAAAAGAAAAAATAATTGTGATTCCAAGTAAAACACATCATCCAAAAAAAAGCTTAGAAATATATACATTTATTTTCACTTGCTTTCAATAAGAATTACTTCACCATATAACTCATATTTGTCTTCAAATATTTTAAGCTGGCAATTATTTTTCTTATATTTCTTTGTATAAGGATAATCTAAATGGCTTATTTACATTTTGGAAGGAAGAAAATGCAATTAAATTTCATAATAGTTGTACTATGATAGATCTTCATTATTTTTAATTTTTAATCAAAACCATATTTTTTTTTATCCCAAATTTTTGTTATTTAATTTACCGTTCATTTATTTAAGTTTAAGCATCATTTTATCTACTTTTCAAAATTTCATAACAAATGATAATCTTCATGTTTTAGTATTATTATTTTTAAATTACAAGTCTATTATAATTCTTTCATACACATTAATATTCATGCCAATCTGTAACAAGTAAATGAAGTAAAATAAAATATTGTACAATAGTTAACTAAAATAATATAAAAATTTCCTAAAAGAGGACAGAATTTTATAAGGGTCACTTCATAACTTGTTGAGATATAAATTTGTAATATTTCTCAGTTCTTGAATGACTGATTTGGGATCTTCAGCTTCAGTCACAGCTGTACCGGAAACAATCCAGTTTGCACCAGCCTGTAAAAAAATAAATTCAAATAATTTAATTCTTATTAATTCAAAAAATTCTTCATTCCAAATTTGCATAAGAAAAGCTCACCTTTGCACATTCTCCCACAGTTTTTAAATTCACACCTCCATCCACTTCAATATTAATATTAGGATACAATTTTCTAACTTCTTTTACTTTTTCCATCATGTCACAGATAAACTTTTGTCCTCCAAAACCAGGTTCAACTGTCATAATCAATACCAAATCTGCTAAATTAATATATTTTTCAATCATTTGTACACTTGTCGCAGGCTTGATAGCTAGGCCTACCTAAAAATTGAAATCAAATTTTTAGTTTAAAATAAAAAACTATGTAGATTATATAATGAAAAATTTACCGGAATAAAATTTTTTGCATCTAATATTTATAATCATTTTAAAATATTTTCATTGTTTTTATGAAAATTATAATTCACCTTCATGCCATTTTCACGAATTTTTCTACAAATGGAAGAGATGTTATTTTCTTCATTGCACGCTTCCACATGGAATGTGTATTGATTGACTCCAGCATCAGCAATCGGAACAATCCACTAAAAGTAATTTATTAATTTTCTTTAGAAAGTTTGGCACTTTTTCAAAAAAGATTGGGAAAGGAGATGAAATTTGATTTATCATAAAATCTAGAAAAAAGATTTAGATTAGATATTTACTTTTTTTTATTAAAATTACCTGCGCTGGATTCTGAACCATCATATGACTCTCAAAAAAAACTTTTGGTATTTTATTCCTCAAACATTTTATGAGCGAGTGGCCAAATGTTAAATTAGGAACAAAATGTCCATCCATAACATCCAAATGCAGATAATCAGCACCGCACGAGATAAGTTTTTGAGACTCTTCATATAAGCACGATAAATCTGCACATAAAATAGAGGGGCCTATTTGGCAAGACAGGCGTTCGGATACCTTAAGATTGTGATTATCCATGTTCTTTTATCAGTGCAAACACAATCTTAGCGACTGTCCCATCATATACGATAAAGACCTCCAACAAAGATTCCATCGTGGAAAGTCTTTCGTTATTTCAAGTTGAATCGTGGCATTAGCATTTCTTGCGTCGTTTGACGTCTGTGTATTGTATACACATATGGAGAAGGTGGGGGGTTTTTTAATTAAAAGTGTTGTCATCGAGCAAATTAATTTGATTAAATTAGTAAATAAAATATTCATCATCTCTCGTGTAGAATGAGTGAAGTCAATAGTTCTGAAGGTTCGTCTGCTTTTAATTATCATCTAATAGTTTATTTTGAATTTTCATTTAAATGTCATGTCAAATCTCTGTTTCTAACAATCTAGGCCATAGTATAAAATCAATTAAACGTTTTGATTTACTTTTTTTTTTAGGAGGGAATGTTTCGCACATCAAAACAGAGACATCTCCTTTGAAAGATAATGTAAAGAATAAATATAAATGTTTTGATTATTTATTTTGCAATTGGAAATCAGATAATGGGGATCATTCCGGTTCTCTTAGGACGATTGTTGTCATTTTATTTGGCACAACTGGTGCTATTACTTTGGCTCTATTAACTCAGATTTATTACGGAGAATACCAGATTATGCCGCACGGTAGCGTAACGAGCGACAACATCGAATGTTCCAATATTGGTGTTAATATTTTAAAAAAGGGCGGAAATGCTGTTGATGCTGCAGTTGCCGCTGCTGTATGTCTTGGCGTCGTGAATTTTCATGTAACAGGATTAGGAGGGTAAAGATTGAGCTCATATTTAAAACACAACTTACTTTACATCTGTTACTTTCTACAAGATTAAATATAGTAACTATTTGTAACTTAATCTTCAAGTGGTGGCTATTTAATGCTGTACAATCATCAAAAACATAAAATAATAGATGCAATAGATTTTCGTGAAATGGTTCCCAAATCATATGATTTAAAAGAGTTGAATTCTTCAGTGGATGGTTTAATGGTTGGTGTGCCTGGATTTGTGAAAGGTTTATGGGAGTCGCATAATAAATATGGAAAATTACCTTGGAATGATTTGATCAAACCTTCATTGAAATTAGCAAGGTAAATATTATTAAATTTTAGATCATGGATATAAATCATACAGGTATTGAATATTTTATGCTTTGTGTTTTTCAAATTTTTTCTTTGTTTTTATTTTTGAAAAAAAGTTGTCATAAATAATGTTATATTTGGAATATTAAAAAAGCTTGAAATCAGGAAAACCAATTTTTAAATAAATTATTTTTTTACAGTTAATATTTTCTTTTTAGAAGAATAATGGTTGAATATAACTCATTTTGTTCAATTTTAAAAGGGAATATGGCCAAATGCAGTATTAATACAAAATTAATTTATATTTTTGTCTTTCACTACATTGCTCACAGAAACTTAAAATTTCTTGCAGTCTAAAAGACTCTCTTAGTACTGTGTACTTCATTGATGCTGAAAACTGTAGCCATAGAGAGAAATTTTTAGTTGATGATTGAACCATCTTAGTGTGCTGAATGTGCATATGGCAACTGAATAAATGATACAAATTGCTAGTAACTCAAGAAAAGTTAATTCTGACAATAAATGCGTCAGAAAGTCTGATTCATATTTATAGCATGAAGAATCAGCTCACCATGATGATGATAAAATCATGAAGTCGTCTTCATGACTACATTTAGATTATAAAATCTAAAAGCAGCTACAAAACTCATAAACCTAGAGTACTGCAACTACTTCAAACCTACCTAGTTTCTGATGGCATCAAGACAAATAGAATAAGAATCGAAATTGTGGTAAATTAAATTATACCTTATTGATAATGAAATTAATCATGCCTATGGTAAACAACCAATTGAAAAATAATATTAGAGTAAATGTATTAGGAGAGTTGCATAGGCAGAAACCTAAATAAAGGGAAAACTAACCTATCAATTAGGACTGGAATAGTTGTGCAATAAAATGAAAATAATTTGTAAGAAAGAGTTTAATTTTAAGAACAGAAAATATGTGTTAAGTATCAATACGAAATAGTATTCTGTCATCGTAACAATCTGTTGCAGTTGACCAAGAAAAAAACAGATCATATGGGGAACTATCCCATAAAGTCATAAGCGAATCTAACCCCTGTTACCGAAAGTTATTAACTGAGGTAAACCCCTTTCTTGACATTACTCCCGATCAATTCACATGTTAACCCTGTGTTTTCTACTTACCCTTTTCCGTTCTCTTCCTTTTATGTATTGCGCTAATCCCGTCATTCTGAATTTATTCATTGAGTGCCGATAGTAGATTCTCTGCTTGTGCTCTTAAGTGATTTGCAATGGAATAGTGCTTGCCAAAAGTCCCGCTGTGTAAACTGCCATTATTTTGTAAATTCTGATTTGATTTATAGCAATTGCTTAATCCACATTTTGTACTATTTTTTGAATTTTTCTGTTTTTCTCGATTATGGAGGCCCATACAGGAGCGACATAAAGAATCACATTCCTGATTACGGTAGAATAGTCTCCGTGTCTTGTATGCCGGTCACTTTGTGTTAGGAAGAAGTCTCCGAAATGCGTTCGGCAAAATTTCTACCTTTTTGTATATTTCCATGAATTGTTCTTCAAATTTCCATTTGTCATCATCTTTTATTAATCCTAAATATCGTACTGAATGTTTTATTTTAACGTTTATCCCCGCTATATTGATTTTTTTTATCTATTCATATTAGATAAACTCTATAGAATAGTTCGGTCTTCTCGGAGGTTACTTCCAATCCCAACTCTGATCTTTTTCAATATGACAGGTTCGAAGATTTCCGCTAACCCGATTATTTCGCTGTTCCTTTGCCTGGATACTAAAATCATTGTATCATCCTCTTATCCTATTAAGTTAACACAATTGATGTGTGTTGCTGCCTGTATAATCTTATCATAGCCAATATTTTACAGGAACGGTATGATAACATCGATCCTCGGGAGGCCCACATATCGTAATGCATACCCGTTTGTAGTCTTTGATAATACGTTGTACATATTAAGGTGCTCCCTTATCTCTTATTTCTTCATTAATTTTGCTCCATAGTATCGAATTAAAAAAGTTTCTTATATCTGAACTTATCATAACCGTATTTTTGCCTCGTTCCTAGCTCCTTTTCAAGATCCTTAATTTTGTATTATTATATTAACCTATTGTTTCCTAACCTATATCCTTATTATATTAATCTCACCTAATAATTTAGAAATTATTACAGCCAATAATTTCTTAGAGAACATTTCCCTTCACTAATTGTTATAGGAATATTAGTAACGCGCATTGGGCCATATTAATGTAAAATGACATAATTGAAACAGTCTCACAAACGGATGTGTAACCAAAGTTGGTGAGAATATAAGGCAGTAGAACCATAGTAAAAAGAAGTACTGGTGATCGGCGTTTGCTATAGTACCGGATGATACTGGCAAGAAGTGACGTACTTGTGCTTTGCTGAATTGCCAAAAGATTTCATTGCATAAAAATTATTTCAGGTATGGCTTTCAAATTTCTGATAATGTAATGTCTGCTGCGGTATACCTTAATTCCAATGGGTATAATTCAAATCTGATAAAATTTATGAATTCACTGAAACAAGGGCAACTTATTACAATGCCTGAATTAGCAACAACACTTGAATTAATTGCTTTAAAGGGTGCAGAAGGTATATCGATATTTTATAGAATAATAATTATTGATCTTATAAAGTTAAATTAGAAGAAAATTAAACTTTTTCACATTTTAAACTAATTAATAATTTTGGTTTATTTAATAATTTTTTATTATCTCTAGGATTTTACGAAGGCAGTTTGGCAATGGACATTGTTTATTCAATAAAACTTGCTAATGGAAATATGTCACTAGACGATTTATCACAGTATAAAGTTTCTCAAAGTAATATTTTAAAAACAAGAATTTCTGATTTTGAAATATTTGTACCAGGTTCGTCTTCTGGTGGTGCACTGCTTCTTAACTCACTGGATTCAATTGAGGTGGTATAATGAACCAAATTGACTTCAAATGTTCTTTGAAGTAATAATGTTTAAAACGTGAATTAAGTGGTTGAAAAATTACTTAGATTTTAGATTTAAATCCTGAAAGTGATACACCGTCCGAGATTATTCTTAAGATTTCTGACATTTTACATGATGCATACGTATCATTTCTTCAAAAAAGTGAAGCCTCATCTCAGCAACCAGAACCTGCTGCGTCTCAAGTTTCCGCAGTTGATAGTGATGAAAACTATGTTACAATCATTTCGTATGTATCTTTTCTGATTACAATTCTAATAAATTAATACATTGTTATTTCATATAATTTAAAAATATGTACTTATAGAGGGCTGAATACTTGGCTGGGCTCTCAGCTTATGACAAATAATGGATTTATACTGAACAATGCAATCTCAAGAGGTGGCGTTGATGAAAACAGAAGACCAATTTCGCTAGCTTCACCGATAACTGTAGTGCAGTACAATGAAATATGCGGTAAACGCTTTGTATTAGGTAAGAAATTTAACTTTGATGCTGTTTTAAAGTTTGTATAAGTTTAAAGCATAATACGTTTTATAATCTCTTAGTTACATCACTTTTTTTTACTCCTTAAGAATAGTTTTTTATTAGCCCTCATAAATTATTCTATTAAAAAAAATTAATATGTTCTTAAACTTATTCAATTTCTAATTTAATACTAACGAATATAAATATTTATACATATATGTATAATTTTATATTATTTTGTTACTAGTCATACTTAATATTAACTAGCTGTTAATTAACATGAGGATTAATACTGCTGAATAAAATGCCAAATTTTCAAATGATTAACTTATTGAAATGTGCTGTATTATTAGGTAATGTGGACAGGAAAAATAACTTTCTGGATGTAAAGAATTTAAGTAAAGGATGTAAAATTATACAATTCCGGAAATTGTAAATTTATTAAAAGAATTTTAAAAAAAAGATCCAAAAAAAACGGGAAAATTATATTTGATAAATAAATTTTGATTAATTGTAAAATTTATAAATTTTAGAGCCGGCGATGTTTTTGTAATTAATTTTTAATATTTTGTGAAAATTTTTCAAATGAAACAAAATATCAGCAATCCCTAATTTCCATTTTTTTTATGAGCTGTTTTATGGTTTAATAAGTAACTATAATTTTTATTGTGGAAAAAGATTCAAAATATTATGTTAAAAGTATTTTTTCAATTTTAGGTTCGAGTGATGTTACCATTGGCGCACAATTTTTGTCAAATTTATTAATATTTAATAAAAGCACTCCGTCAAGTATTGAATCTCCTAGATTTAATATAGATAACAGACCAAGACATATACGTCTTGAAGGTTAGTCTTCGACATATTCCAAGAAAGCAGATTATCTTAAAATGTGCTAAATTAGAAAAGAATTATACATTAATGGAAATTAGACTACTACTAATTACGGATGAAAAATGATATAACTTTTAAATAATTTAAAATAATTTTTTCAGAAACACATAAAATAACCTCTAATAGATTAATAAGTTTCTCTTGTCACTTATAGTTCTTTCAACTAATTCACACATTTTGATTTAATATCTTTATTATTACAGAGAATCATATTCCGTCATTCAGTTCAGAGTCAATTGAGAAATTGAAACCACTTATTAGTATTGAAAATATTCCTCCTCCTTACAAGAGCATAAATGTGATTGAAAAAGTAGTTGATTCTATCTTTTCTTATGCTGATTCAAGAGGAGGTGGACAAGGTGCACAATTTTAAATTGTTTTATTGATTATTTACTTTATAATTTTTACTTTTTCCAACTGTGATATATTTAAATTGATAATATTGTTGAATATAGTTTTTTAATTTGAAATGTTTACTCATTGTACTTAAAAATTGCTTTTATAATCTTTATTATTTCTGGAAAAAACTTTCAAATTATTATTAAAAAAAGAAGATTTAATCCCACATAATTTTAATATTTATTTATGACTGACATTTATTTTAATATATAATTTTCTTACAAAATGCCTGATTATGTTTCAATTTGTTTATTTCATTTAAATTCAACTGATACCTCAAAATCTTAAAACAACTTTAATTTTCTGAAGTTTAATTTAGTTTTATATTAATAAATTATTTTTACTGGTAAACTAAGTTTAAATTCATAGACATGAAAATATTTCTTATGAATAAAATTATATTTAAATAAATAAATTTAATTTGTATAAATATTAAATTCTTATAGTGGGCAAAGCTGAAAATAATTTCAACATAAAGCGAGTTTTAAATGCTTGAATCTGGCGAAGATGACCAGCATGACGTGCCAAATTTTTTTTTGATTACTCATTGAATTTGAAACAAAAATTAAGGCCAAAATATGTGAGGGTATACTAAAATTAAATAATCTACTTTTTATTTTCGGATGTTCTTAAAACCGTTTCTTGGCATAGGTTCGAAGGTTTTAGTATACATTAAACTTTGCATAATCGACCAAATTTGTTTTGGCCAGAAACAAAACAGACACTGTAAGTCAAGACGCAATATAAGGTATATGATTAACCATAAAGTTACGAAGTAGAAAATCAAAAGGCATATGAATGTTGTTAATCAATAATTTTATTTCTTGTCTATGTAAAATTATATATCAATTTAATGCAAAGCATTTCCCCGAATTTAATTCTTCGTGTTTGTGAATTTAAATTTATGAAAATTAGGCGTAAAATCTCACCAGCTTTATCCCGGGTAAGCGAAACATGATGAAGGCCTAAACAAGTCAATTTAAGCAGGAGCATGCGTTATCGATCTCAAGTATGAGTTTTAGCATATATTAATTTATTTAAAAATTTCGCATTATAACCAATTAATAGTGAATACATCAGAGTTGAAAATAATAATTTAGGACGTATCTTTGTTTTTTTTTATTTAGTTAATGTTATTTCGTCATCAATCAAAAAATTGTAATGTTGAAGATCGTATTGTTCGTACTGGTAGTTCAGATTTTGTTCATCAGCAGCAATTTTTGCTTCGGCGAAGAGTTGGCAGGAGAGGATCGTGATGATACAACGAATTATGAAGAACTTTCTCCAGAGAACAAAACTTTTAACATGAAAAATGGCGATAAGTTGTACAAGAAAAAATACCACTCGGAAAAGGAAGACGCTTTTGCTCACAAAGACAGGATGCGCGGCAAGGAAAAGAAGCACTGGGAAAGCAAGAAAGGAAAGGTGAGCGGCGAGAAAAGGTTCGCCAAGAGCGATGAGTACGATAGTGATCTCACAGCCGGAAAATACGTCAAAAATTCACCTAGGAACCATTACGAAAATCCGGCCAAGAATAAGGGAATCAATTATCACGATAAAACTTACTTGAACGAAAAGAACAGCATTGACGAAGGCGAGATATTCGAAGATGTGAAACCCGTAAGTCTTCATCATGACATAAACGTTAACTATATTGGATACCACGATCGCAAGAAAATCAGCAGTGACGCTGAGTTCATAAACGTTGGTGCAAAGTTTCGGAAAGATGAAGGGAAAGGGAATTATATCCGTATTGTAAGTGAAACCGGCAGAAAAGAAGTGAAAGAGAATTTTTACAAGAATTTGAAAGAAATAGATTTAACGAACATACCTGTTACTAATAACAGTGCTCTTGTAGCAAGGTATATACTTCACAATGTAGGTAAGTTGAACCATTAATTTAGATAATGGCTGACAGTTGAACATTTTAAATGTGATTAACATTTGGGATTATTTATCATTATTTGTATATAAAGACTGAATTACTATAATTATTTAACCAAAAACTGCTACATTTATAAAACAATTATTTTGTTGTCACAACATGCTCTGCAGTTTTAAAAGGAATGTGACAGTTCACTTCATTTTCAGACTGGACAGCAATTGGAACGTTGGCAGCTAGCAGCAAAATTAAAGGCGGACCTTTTGTGAATATAATTTCAGTGAGTGATGGACCAGTAACGAAAAGCAGTGGTGTGCCTTTTTTTTACATGACTTCAAAGGATTTCTCTTCCATAGATCTAAATGTGAGATTGCATCCAATTGATTTTGCCATTCCCTTAAAGGCATTTAAAATCAAATTTGTGATTTTTTATTTATTTATTTTGTAGAAGGATAGTAGATGTACAATAACTTCTACCCTAGCACAAACTGATTTTTGTAAGAAGAAAAATCTTGATCCAGAGAACCCATTATGTGCTAGATTAATACTCTCTGGAAAAATTAAGAGAGTGAAGCCTGGCACTGATGAAGAAGATTTTGCAAAAAATGCTTTGTTTTCAAGGCATCCAGAAATGGAGAAGTGGCCTTCAGGTAACATTTTTTTTTCACACTTTATATTGAAATTTAACGATTGAAATCAAATACAATTTTTTAAACATTTGTCATTGATGAATGTATAAATTTCTTTCTTTTGTTAATCATTAAATTTTATGTGGATATTTCTCACAAATATATCTCTAATCACAAGTATTTGTTTCCTGCCTGCTGTGTTGCATCAAGTCAATATAATTGTGTACAGAATAAAAAAAAACTAGAAATTGTTAAATTCATTTACCTAACATGCAAAAGTGTAAATTGACAAAAAATTTAACCAGAGTTAATATTTGTAGATGATTAAATTAATTTTTTTGTCTTCTCTTTATTAACTTGAAAATTTTCTTTTTCAGATCATAATTGGTATTTTGCAAAGTTAAAAATTTGGCAGATTATACTCATCAATCACTTTGGAGGAGCAACCTATGTCAACATACATGATTATTTTAATATTGAAAACTCATGAAAAAGTAAAAAATTTCATATTTTTAATATGCAGAAAAATAAAGTATAAAGTATATTTTTCATATATTAGTATTTTAACCATAAGAATTCCTAAACAAGTATTGAAATTATTTTATGGAGATATTTATATTTTTTTTAAAAGATTGAAATATATGTATGATATAAATATTGAAAAATTTTTTATTTTTGAATCAAACTGGGATTATTTAATAAAAAATAAATATAAGTCAAATTAAAAAATTTGTTTTTAAAGAAATTATTTTTAAAATTTATAAAAAAAATAAATTCTCTTATGAATAATATTTATTAATTATAAAAGTCAATTTTATTACTCCTTTTTTTCAATTCTTTCATACTATGCAAATTGTTTTACACAAAAAGTTACATACTAGTAAGAAAGAATTTATTTGTAATACCAAAACATTTTTTTTTTGGTTTTTTAAATTATTATTTATTAAATATTGATTTACCAGATATGTTTTAAGATCTTATTGACTTAGTTATATCAGGATGTGCTTTTAAATGTTTATAGCAATTAAGAGAAAGAAAATTTTAAAATTTAGTTACAATTATATTTTAAAGCTTCTAAATCTTGCGCTTTAATGTGATTAATCATATTTCAAAATCAAAATATTAATTTTAATCAGTGATTCCTGCTATTTCAATTAGTGAGATTATAGTCACAAGTTTTTCAATGCAAACACGGTTTCGGGTTACGTATTTTTAAATTGTAACTTTTCCAACTGAGAACCTTTGTTACGTGTTATCTCAAAACTAAAAATTTTCAATTTAAAGCTACTTCCTCATAGTTCTTAATGAGATAACTGAAAGGAAAAAAAAATGTAAATATTCATATTTTAACATTTAAATTTACGATGGCCTTTTGAGCATATTTTTACTTGTGCATAACTTCATATTATAATAGTTTTCAAAGACGGATCGACACAATTAAATTGTCTATTGGTAAGGATTTTTAATCATGTGCTTGAAAAGCATAATCTTGGAAAGTAATAAATGAGGAAATTTAATTATTTCAAATTACTTTCAATAATTAGCACATTAATTCGGTTTATCAATAAATGTATTGTCAATAAAAACAAATTTAAAGAATTTAATTCATCAAATCCAATGAAACAGAAACCTTACAGCAAAAATCTTTTATTTCACATTGTGCATGGACTTATTTTATTCACAAGGCGAGAAAATAACTGAAGCAGTGGATTGTATTCTTTGTGTCAGCAACAAGTTTAACAAACATCATGGTGCTATCGTGTCAATAGCACGGGAGAAAACATTCAAAGCAATCTATTTTATTTAACTAATGAGTAGATTAAAGATCACTGTGCTTAAAAAAGATTCAGACGCCGCATATGAGTAATTCGTGATACTCGTATGAATTGTTTCGCAATATCTCATAACAGTTTACCAGTTTTCTAATAAAATTTAACTACAGAAACTTCAAAAAATTTTTGCAGCATGGCTTGCTTAGTATTAAAATTAAAAACTAAATCAGGACAGCTAGTGTTAAGTGACCTTACGAAAAATCACACGGTTTTTGATTTAAAAAGTCAACTATCTCAAAAGTGCAAAATTCCACAAGGTGCTTTGCGTGTATTATCCGGATTTCCACCGAAGCCAATCAATCTTTCAAACAATGCTCTAACTCTAGACTGTATCGGTGTTAGCACGGGAGATACTTTAATAATAGAAGAGAGAATAGGTCATGTTCAGAATAAACAAAACGAAAATCCAATTCCGAAATCTGATGAAATAAGTGATCATTTAAATGAGGAAATTACGAATCGACGTGGAATATTGATGAGAAAAATAGTCCCCGCTGATAATTCATGTCTTTTCACCAGCGTCGGTTTTACCTTAAGTGGTAATAATTTTTTTTTTTAACTGCACTTCTTTATTGCTCAATTATCCAAATTTATTTATAAAAAAAATTTAATCCACATGAGAACTGCATGAATATTTTGCCTTTACTATTTTATTCAGACTGAGCAATTTTCGTAATGAAATTTGGTTGCTATATTGTCAAATAATTTTAGGTAAAGTGGATTCAAGTTGTGTCCCTTTTATGAGACAGTTAATAGCTGAACATGTAGCCCAAGATACTGAAACTTATTCAGAAGCTATTTTAGGGAAATCAACAACAGATTATTGTGAGTGGATAATGAAACCTGATTCATGGGGAGGAGCAATAGAACTTTCAGTAAGTATTCCAGTTATAAAATTTTTGATAAAATTTGAATTTAAAACTAACATTAGAAAACTTGTTTCATATAATAATGCCTGCTTTCTATATAAACAATTCATTTTATTTGCTATAGTAAAATATTAGCATTTATTAGTTAACCTTTAACTAAAAACCAGTGAAAATGGTGTGGCAAGTTTTATAATTTTAATCTCATAAAGCAGCACTTTCAGGCATATCAGATCATTAAGTCTCTCAGTTATGAATTACAAAAGAGTCAAATAAGTAAAATGTGAAATATAATTAAGCTTTATATCTCTTTTTAATTATCTTAATTAATTTTGATTTTATTTTTAAAAAGAATATCTATTCATTTATTTATATTTTCAGGTCTTGTCTGGATATTATGGAATTGAAATGGATGTAGTTGACACCTTAAACGCTATTATAAATCGATTTGGTGAAGATAAAAATTACTCTCAAAGAGTATTTCTCATATTTGATGGAGTTCATTATGACCCCCTTTATTTAGAATCTTTTGAGGTAAATGTAAAATTCCTGTTAAAAATAAAAATTTCATTTTATTTCTATACATGTAAATTAATTTATTATTGCCTTAAAAGTTAAAAAAAGTATTTTATTTTCTTGAGAGTTTAATTATTTTTAACATGAATTATCAGGAAATTTAATCTGATTTGTGTGAATCAGTTTTAATATGCTGAATGAACTTTTGATAATATAGCAACCTAATGAAATATTTTTTTCAAAAATGATTCATAGATAAAATGACTTTCATATTATTAATTTAGTTCAATTTCTAAATTGAAATAAAGATTTTATGTACAACTGCATTGGTTTCTACATTTATGTATTATGTTTTTTATTATACGTTATTTATTATTATTATTGTTATTAATGGTTGATTTCAATGCTTTTGAGAATTATTATTACTATTTAAATCTTTATTTAAAGAAATTTCAGACTATCTAAATATAATTAAGATAAATTTGAATGTGAAAGCTAAAATTATCAGGAATTTTTTTTTGAGAAGACATCAAATAAAAAATTTAATTTATTTTCCTTATATTAGGTTAATGATTTTTTTTATTCTCTTCTTTATTGTTCTGATTACTTTAAATTCCGAATTTATGTAGTAAATCTTTTGTCTTATATTGTAAAATTAAGGTTTTAAGCGATTTCAAAATTTCAGGGAGGCGATATTCAAACAATATTTCCCGTCTCAGATGAACTGATATTGCAAGATGCACAATTGTTAGCCCAAGAGGCAAAATCCTCAAGACAGTTTACAGACGTCAATAAGTTTAGTCTGAAATGCTTAGATTGTCAAGCATCTTTAAATGGGCAGTCAGAAGCAATGGAACACGCTAAATCTTCAGGTCATATTAATTTTGGAGAAGTATAACCATATTTAAAAGACGAAAAATTTATATCTGCTTCTATCAATTATGATTTACATAAAATCTCATATATTAACAGACGTCAATATTACATCGCAATATAATTTTTTTTAGGCAAAATTTAATATATAATTATTTTAAAAAATTTATTTATAAATGAAGGCAGGAAAATCTTTTCAATATAGCAAATCTGAAGTATATTAAAATTTTCATTGATTTGAAGATTAGTTGTTACTTCAGTAAGCAAAAAATATTTATTCACAAAGTGAATAAAATAAAAAATAAAATATTTCATTAAATTGTAATGGCTATTTAATTTGTTACGCTTTCAAAAGTAATTTTTTAATAATCTCAGGGGAGAGAATTGCTTAAGCTGTGGTGTAAATCTATTAAATATTTATATGTTAATAAATTAAAAGATGAAAAATTTAGAAATTTTAATATTAATACCGGTCTTGATTCATTTCCGATATCTTAGAAGATATCGTTCAATTAAGCAGTTGTTTTTATTAGAAAAATCACACAAATTTTTCAAAAATATTCCTAGATTGCTTTTAATTTTCATAAATTATTTATTAATAAAAAAAGCAATAAAAATTCTATTTATCGAATTTATGTTACAAGATTTAAAGCGAATTATATGGTAAGCCCATCAAATGGCATCAATGTTAAACATGAAAATCAATGTTAACATGATCATATTTAACATTAAAAAAAATGTTAAACATGAAAAAAATTCCCTAAACCCTTGTGCCTTTCGCATTTAATTTTTTCATTTATGAAAATATTTTTTAAAAGATGCAGCATTATGGTAGTTTCACGATTTTTATAAAATTATGCTTGCATTCAATTAATTGTAAGCTTGTTATTCTCTACCTTTTTTTTCCTTGTATAAAAGAATATCTGAAAGTAAGAAAAAGAGAGCAATAAGGTTGGGAATGTTATTGATTTTAAAGTTGATAAAATCAAAATTTAATTCCTCATTGGAAAATATTGGCAAATTTTGGCTGTGTGAATAGTTCTAATATTTAAAAAAATGAAAAAATATTTCAATTTTCGCAAATTGTTTTTTAAAATATTAAAATGCCATTTTCTTGCTCTTTGTTTCTTTTTCTAATTCTGCAACTGAAAAAAGCGCAACATTTTTAAAATAAAATATAATTTTAAGAGAACTTCAATAAAACAAGCACTTGCTAATATTCTAAATTTTAAACTTATAACGTTTATTATTAAACTAATATATATTATTAGAATTTTTTATTTTAAATTAATAATTAATTTTGTTTCCTTTAAATGGAAAAACCTTGCGAAAGATACATTCTTTAAAATATATTCCTTCAAGAGAAATAATTCGTTTCATGAGAAGAAAATTGAAACGCTCAATAAAATGGCATATTAACTGCAAACAATTGGATTATTTTGCCCTTGTTTGAAACAAGTCTTAGATTTCAGGACTTGAATTTTTCACATTACATAGTTCCATATCAAATTAGCCGACTGCTTTTAAAATTCTTTGGGTTTTGGTTGAATTTTTTTCTACAAGAAAAAATTAAAACGCTAAAACAAATTATTTTAAAGACTACCAAAATTAGTGAATAAAGTAACATTTGTTTAAGCGTAAAAATGTAAAAAATATAATAATCTCTAATTCAAAAAAATTAAATTTAAAATTTAATTTAATGTAACTGCATTCCTAGGTACTTACTTTAAATTTGTAGCATATTTTTATATGAAGTCGAAGTTAATCATAAGAAATTAAGGGAATTAATTTTAAAATCTGACAGTGTCAAAATCTATTTGAGAAATTTTATTTTTAACACTATATGCGGTTTTTAAAGAAGTCTTCAATAACAAGAATAGAAAATCTAATTGAATAATCCTGAATAATTCCTATGAACATAAGTTGTTATTGTTGTTGTGGTTGTTGTTCTTGTTCTTGTTGTTGTTCTTGTTGTTGCTGTTGATTTCTGTAGTATAATTATTTATATTTGAGAAAGGCTTATTTAATTCAAATAGTATGATGACGTTACAATTGCTCATATTTACTACATATAAATTCTTTTCCTTTTTTCAGTATAAAATTAACAAAACAACTCTTTTTTTCAATAGTTGTCAGCCTCGGTATTTTAACGATTGCACAAATTGCATTAAATACATAATACAGTTGTGTAAAATTATATAAATATTAATAAATTATTATATTAGTAAATTAAATATCGTCCCAGTTAAAAATTCTTTTATCATTGTAGCTTTAAAATATTTTTATATTCAATAAATGAATTTGAAAAAAATTCATTCGGAAACTGAATATGGACTGAAAAAAATTATTGGATCAGGCTTAAAATACAGAATGGCACAGCTTTAATATTGCTTTAAATATACGCGATGCTTGTAATATAAATATATTATTCCACTTTTCTTAAGTAAATATAAAACTATTTATATCATATTACTGTTATAAATAATCAGGAATTAATTGCAGAATAAATTAAATATACTGCAGTTACTGAAAGGTATATTTGTCAATATGAATGAAAATATTAAAATGCTAAATACAGAAATATTTTTTATTCTTGATTTAAGAAAAATGTTTCATCCTATCAATTTCTTTTTTTAAATATAACGAAACTCATTTAGGAAAAATTTGAAATGTTTTTCGGAATTTGATTTAAATGAATTTTTTTAGTTTTTTTACTTTTGCTTCAACAGATATTGACTTCTCAATAACTTGTTTATATTCTGTTTTACAAGGTTAAAATTCCAAATAACAATAATTGAGAGAATGAAAAAAGGAGATTATGCAATTTATTTTCTTTATCAGTAAGAAGTTATTTGCAGCAAAAATAACGAAATACATTTTATTCACATTTTTAGAAAAGTACCGTAGCAATAATAATAATAATAATAATAATAATAATAATAATAATAATAATACAATTTTTATATGAAGATGGTTAAACAATTACCATTAAGCTATGCAGGATCTAGAATCCTTATATGCATTCATCATATTTTAAAGGTTTTAGTATAATTAGAAAAAAAGTATGGTTTTATAATTTAAAGTGAATGTTTTCAAGAATTTATTGGAATAACATTTGGAACTAGATATTTTCACGGTCAAGATTTCTCATATCATATCTAAGGAATAACGTTAAGATGACGTAAATTACGTGGCCTGCTTGTCACTTAATATTTTTCTTATTGACAAGTTAATTAAATACTAATGGGCTCATTAGACTAATTGGTTTTGACTGGTATTTCTTTAAAGCGATGCATGGAAAAAGGCCGTTAATTAACCAAAGGTCGAAATACTATCACTATAAGTTTGTACATATTTGTTTTTTTGACGTTTACAGCTACGCCTCATAGTTTAAAGATTGTCTCATTTTCCAAGTGTCACGCTCTACCCGTGCTAAGTTAACACATGAAAAAGCAAATGCAATAAATTCCTTAAATACTTGAAATAGACGATTCAATGTATCGAAAAAAATTAATCTCCATTATAGTTACTCTTTTTTTATTATTACTATTATTCAGCCATATGGGTCGTTTTTTAAAAATATTAGTACATAATATTTCGTGTGAATCGTACAGAATGATTTGATGGTCATGGTATTTTTTTATCTCCATTTTTTTCCTTAAATTTAAGATTGATTTTAATTTCATCTTTTTTCATTTCTTTCCGTTGGATTTATTTCTACTTAGATAGGCATCCTAGTATAATGTGTTTGGATTTTGGGACATTTTTAAAAAAGAGTGCAAATTACAAGTCTGTTGTACAAATATGTCAAGTAATTGCCTAAGCTTTGTTAGTATGTTGGACTTTGTATCTAGTAACAGTCATTCGAACAAGCATTTCCAGTGGAATTCATTTAATAATATGAGTAGATACTTTTGTTTATAAATTTCTTCAGTCGTTTAATACTTTTATACAATTTATTTGATTACTTTTACCTTTCTTAATGTTTTTTTACTCATTTTTTAATGCTCTTACTGCTTTGCATTTCCAAAAAAAATACATTTTTTAATAGAACTATTCAAACGGATTGTAAAGTTAAAAGTGACAATTTAAGGAGGAAAATATCAATGGTTAAATTAACGATAAAATATAATTGAGTATGGACAAAATAAATTCTCATTGCAAATAATCAATTCAATTTTTTATTTTTAAAATTTAAATGACTCAGTTTCCGAAAATGTCAATTTAGAGTTTAATAATTATTGTCATAACGTATCAATTTTCAGCAAGAGAGCAAAAGATAAGCTGGAGCTAACACCGAAATATAAAACGTACATGCGACTTTCGGCTGGTGATGCCTTGAAACAACTGAAAAAAGCAATTAGAAGTTATTTTACGAGCCGCATTTTACATTAAAAAGCGCATGACGACTGTAAGAGATCTCAGATGGATGCGTTAACGGGGCCTTAAAACAAATTCCCTGTATTTCGAGGCCTAAATTTCTGCGACATCAAGCGAAGAAAAGCATTCGTGTTGTTTATAGTTGACCAGTGCCGTTGGTGATGAAAAATATTAATTTGGTGCACAATGTTATTTTCAATTCGTATTATTCCTTCTCGTCAGTATAGATGAATATGGAAAATGATACCGATATAAGAGAACAGTTATTTCACAATACAGTTCGGGAGAATGTCGTAAGTTTATATACAATCAGTATCATTTCGGGGTAGCAACGTCGATGGAAATATCAAAAAATCAGTTAGAAGAATAACTACTCCGTACATCTTAGTTATTCCTGTTATATGAATGTTTGGAATAATTTAATTTGATGAGTTGAAGATTGTTTCGAAATGTAAACAAATCATTTATAAATAATGAGGAAATTCCACTTGATTATTATGTGTGAATATTTAAAATGTTAACGAACTGTTTAAATAACTTTTTTCCTCGAAAAGCTCAAAGAAAGAAAAGTTTTATTTTAAAGAATGCATTATAAATTATATCTAATGAATTATTCTTAAGAAGTTCAATTCCCTTTCAGACATATATCAGATATTTTTATTTAAATTTTGTCTACTTAATATCTTCATTGTCTTATCATGCTATCATATATATAAATTTATGTATATTGAATTTATTATATGTATATTTATGTATAAATAAAATAATTACTAAAATTATTATAATTGGAAAATGTTAATAAAAAAAATTAAGTGAATTAACATTATAATATCATTGATATTAACAGAAATAGTGGTTGCAAAACATTAAAAAAAGCAGTAAATCAAATAATAGCAAGTAACTAGATAAAAATTTTTGTATATGCAAAATTTGAAAATAAAAGTGAACCACATTTGAATATTTTGAATTTTTTTCTATTTTATGTAAACTGCTTGCAGTTTTTGGTGAATGACAAAAAATACTTCTTTTTTACACTCTTTTTTTTAACCTGTTAAAAATAGATTTTAATTTTCCTTTTAATTTTCTTCCAGATATTTCTGATTTTATTTGTTCTACTGTACATATTCAGTTTCACTGTCTTAAGTCAGTTGAGGAAGAGGGAAAAAGATTATTTTTCAGCAGATGATGATGATTTGACAGTTTATAATATAAGTTTGTGGCTATGTTCCTTTTCTTTATCAATATCTACAGGGGCTGCTTTACTTTTACCAATTTCAATAATCAGTAATGAAGTACTTCTATTATATCCAAACAGTTATTATGTCAAATGGTTGAATAGTTCTCTTATACAAGGTAAAAATAAAATCAGTTTTTTAATTTACATTAATATTTTTAAGTTAATGAACCAAAATTGTGGTCAGTATTTTGAAAATATATACAATCACAGTTTATTGCCAGTTTTCCCTTTTTTATATCTTAGAACATAGTAAGTTGAATATTTTTATATGTATCAGCTGTTTTATTAGTGATATCTACAAAGACAAAATACATCTATTCAGAAAATGATATAAAGTGTGCCAGTTTTGGGTGTCTTTGTTTTAATTGTAACCTGAATAAAATGTTTTTCAAAGCATGGAAATTTTAAAAGCTTAATTTTAAGAAATTATTTATATAAATGTTTATTCAAGTTATCAAAATACCTCATTTTGTTATCCTTCCTTGTAACATTATATGCCAAATCAAAATTAGACAGTTATTTTATTATCAAAACTAGTTTTGGTTTTGGAATAGTCTAATGAAAATTTATGAACATGTACATAAATTTATCTATTGATTATAATAAAAGTAACATTTTTTTTTCAATCAAATATCTACTTAATTAATTTTTATAACTTTGAATTTTATACCTATCTACACAATTATTAAAAAAGTTTCTTTGTAATTTAATAATTACATTTAATTCTTATGATTGTTATGCAATAATTTTTTTAGGTTTGTGGAATCATGTTTTTCTGTTCTCAAATTTATCATTGTTTATACTTCTTCCATTTGCCTATTTATTTATGGAATCTGAAGGATTTTCAGGATCTAGAAAAGGCCTTTGGGCAAGAGTGTATGAAACATTTATTGTCCTAATATTAGTTGCTCTTCTTGTTTTGGGAATGACTTACATAATGTCAGCATTAATTGATGGAGATAAATCAAAAATTGAAACATTTTTAAGTAAGTAATTTGTTAATTTAATAAGAAAAAATTATTATACAAAAGATTTTTTCACTTATAATTTAGTTAAATCTTTCTAAAATTATTTCCCATCAACTGTTTCATGTAAATTTAAAAAATAATATTCATTTATACATAATTGTTTAAAACTTTAATTAATTAGTTTTGTGTTAATATTTCAGGTTTTTGGAGTTATTATCTGCCATTCCTTTATTCATGTATTTCATTTATTGGTGTGCTAATGCTCTTACGTAAGATTTCCTCTTTTTTCTCCAATTTATAAGTTCTTATCCATCCACACAAGAGTTTTAATATTTGTATTAATTCAATAATTTTAAACCAGTCAATATATTAGTGAAACTCGAAAAAAATTTCATGAAATATAAAATATACGAGCGATTATAATATTTTTGCAAAAACAATTGCATATGATTTATTTGTTAATCAAGCTGTTTAATGAAACTAATTTTTTTATTATAATTTTTAATTTATATTATTATATTTTTTAATTTATAATTTTTATATAAACAGTTTTTGCCCATTAAATTAAAGAAATACTTCATTTATATTATATTTATAAACGTTGTTGTAAAATTTCTGGATAAGAATAAAATCAGATATTTATTCAAATTATTATTAAGATGATTTAAGATTATATTTAGGTATAAAAATGTAATGCACTCACGTTATAAGTATTGTTTGCTTTTCAGTTTGCACACCACTTGGTTTCGTTCGCCTGTTCACTGTCGTTGGTCAAGTTTTAGTGAAACCTCAATTTCTTAGAGATGTTAATGAAGAATATCATATAACTAAATTAGAAGAAAATTGCACAAAAAGGAGGTACAAAAAAATCTATTAAAATTTAAATAAAGATTAAATTAAATTAATTTAATCTATTAAAATTAAAGTTTAAGTTAAAAATATTTAATTGTTATACGTGAATAATACGATTTATAAATCTTGATAGTTTTTTATTCATATTAACTGCTTTGAATTTTTTTTAATCGGAAATAGACTAGAGAATCTGCAATTAACGGGGAAAACTTACATATCACCAGCTCCTATGTCTCCAGCAAGTTGTACAACCATAGCTGATGATGATGATATGTTGGAAGACACTCCAAAAAGACGGAATCTGTTCGAGCTTCAAAATGGGGCTCTACAAAAAGGTCTTCACGACATGCTTGATGTGATTGAATCCCGCTGTAAAATATTAGGTAATTGGAGTAAGGATTTGTAGGAAAATCAGTGAAAGAGAATATCGTTGTATTAAAAAATGAGAGTGTGATTGTCAAATTTGTAAGATTAACAGAATTATTAACAAAGATTAACAGAAAAATTATAGTAAAAAGGATTGGTTTACAGACCAGTTTCCGCACTTTTGAAAACTTAAAATGTTATATGAAATTATTAATAATACAAAATATAATTTAATTTTCAAATTTTTCCTTGCAGAAGTTCAAAAACAAGCTTCTATCGTTCAAAGGAATTTAGTTTATCCTGTATGTATGCTGCTTCTGTTTGCTTTAACGGCCATTACGGTTCTTATAGTTGTCCAAAATACTTTGGAATTGCTCATTGGAATTAAAGCTTTGCCTCTTAGAACCAGAGTAAGTTATATAAAATACTTTTCAATGTTAACTAAACATACGTCTAAAATTAAAATTTCCTTATTAAGGCAATTAGGTTTTTCTCTTTGTGTAATTAAAGAAAATTTTTCACTAATTTTAAATCGCATGCTTGCTTCCAATAGTTTTCGATTTCATTCCTCGGAACTAACGAACAAAATAAATGTCCAGTGTTATAGAACAGTACGGTATAATGTATTATTTGAATCGAAAATTCATCATGTTGGCGTGCGAAATAAAAAAACATTTTCCGTGCTTTTTCTAAAATTTAATTCTGTCGAAAATCCTTCATTAATCCTCTGTTTTGCAGTACAAACAGGAGTTTTCCTTTCTGCTAAATATTTACAAATGTCTTTCTGTTGCCAGCAATTCACTCTGGGAATCAGTTCTCTATCGAAACTGGGACCGTTCGGAGCTGCGCTGGAAATAATATTGATATTATACATGAAAGCCACAAGTTCTGTGGGATTGTACACTTTGCCTTTCTTAATAAAAGTCAGACCGAAACTAAGAAATACTCCTCTCTCCCACATAATAGCGAATTGTGCTTTATTGCTTGTATTAAGTTCTGCGCTGCCATTAATATCTCGAATTTTAGGTGAGTTTGGTTTTTTTTAACCCCGTTTATGCTACTTGCTGTATAATTGAACGTAAATAATTTTGGATAACAAATGCGAACAAAGGGGAAACTGTTTCGTAAAGCTGCTAATATTAATAACAATAATAATAATAATAATAATAATAATATTGTCATTTTATTCTGATCACTTGAAATTTCTATATACCTTTATGAATTAATTTTCGTTTAAAATTTTCTTAAAGGTATTACAAACTTTGACCTGATGGGAAATTTCGGAAAAATTGAATGGCTCGGAAACTTCAAGATAGTTTTGATGTATAATATATTATTTGCTGCTGCAGCTACCTTGTGCCTTGCGAATAAATTTACATCGACCGTGCGAAGGGAACTTTATTCAAGGTCTGCACTTTCAACGAAGTTTATTGCGCAAAACATTTCGGGAGCGAGATTCATTTTGACAGAAATTATGTTGCAGCGATTTCTTAAATAACTATTGATCAATGTTAAATTAATTAAATTTCATCGCATATGTTCTGCAACTTAAAACAACGCAAATACCTGGAAGAAAAAAGCTTTTCAAGTCTTAACAGCATCGAATGATTTCTTTCTTAACTGATATTGATAACATGTGTAACATCGAATCGAATAATTTGTTTTATGTACAATTTCAGATTGCGAGGCTTCATCTCGATGCTAATAAACAAGGAAGGCAAAAGTCGCAGGATCAAGACGCAGTCGCCCTCTTACTCCCTCAAAGAAGACTGAAATATAATATATAATTTATTATTAAACGTCACATCTAAGCGTAATTTATTCTTACAAATATATTTAGAATTTTAATCTTTTTTGTTAACTTTTTTTAATAAAGATTCCCATAAGCGATTTTCTTAGGAATAAAATTGATTTAAAATTGAGTTCTTGCTAAGAAAGTTGAAGAAGCAACTACAAGTTTTTTTTGTCAGAAAAAACGGATCAAGTAGGAAAACGTCGAATTCAACAGTTTCCCCGTGGCACACGGCAGAAACCGCGGCCGTCCAACGCAGTCTACAACTTTCCGTTTTCGTCTTTCCGTCAACGATATTCCCTTTAAACGAGTAATTTTAATTTAAACTCAACGGAAGGCTGCAAGATTACGAATGGAATGTCTCTGGACAGGAAGGAACGCTTGTCGGCAGCAACGGATGTGACGGAGGCGTCTGCAGTTGGATCGGAAAAAGAATGTAACTGCGGAAACATCCACTTTTATCAGAAAATCAATCATAATGGCTTACAAGGAACCCCAAAAACAAGAAATGACTGCAACAATAATTAAATTACTTAAAAAAATTTTATAAGTTGTTGTTGACCGGGACATTGTTTTAATTAAAAAATAAAAAATAATCCCATTATCAAACAGCTTTCCAGGCATGAGGGTGAGATTGATATTTGGGTGATTTTAAAAAGTGAAAAATGAAAATTCCTGAAATTTTTGAACAGCTTCCGCAGCTGCACTTACACAATTAAAATCGTTTAAAATGTTTAATGTTCAACCAGTTTGCTTTAAACGCAAAAAACCTCTTCACAAATAATCAAGCTTCAAACATTACTATTTGTTAAAAACATTATTGTGATCAAGGATAACATTCATAACATGGTTATAAGAATTTCTCTGAAAAATTTAATGAACAAAGATTAAACTCAATTCTCCATGAACTGTACATTCATCAACACAAGATGATACATAACTAAAAATATATTAACATATGAAAAGTTCAATATGTTTAAAGATAAAATGACAATTAATTGTCATTTAATTTATTGACAAAACAGCTAACTTAATTATTTAATTAATCTTACAATTAATCATCAACAGTAACACTTAACAAGTAACATCATCTTAATTTTTCTCCTTTTGGAAATGTTTTTGTATACAAATATATCTGAAAAAGTTTATCATGATGAGAGCTGTAATAAAAATATTTTTTTAATTTATTAATTCACAAATATGAATTACTTTATTTCTTACTTATATATAAAATATTACATTTCCAAGACATGGAAAAAGATATTACTTTTCCAAGGCATGGAATATTATTAAAAAAAAAAGCTATTAACATGTAAGACTGTCTTGAGTTTAAATATGATCTTTAAAAAATATTAAATTTGAAATTCCACCTTTATAAGGCACCTCATTTTTAACAAATATTGGCAATTAATCATAATTTATGGATTTTGCCAAACAAAGAGTTAAAAAGTTCAAATCTAGATGCTTCATTGAAAATGTCATTATCTATGGGCATCATGAAATTCACCAATTTCGGATGAACAACATATCTAATCTTTCGTCCTTTTGTGGCTCTTGTATCTACTTTCTTCTTCATTTTGCTTCTAATTTTTTCTAGTTGAATCCAGTGCTTGCTAAGCTCTATTGGATCGGATACATCAAAAGATTTTCTTTTGATGTACTCATTCAGCAACTGATGATAAAAATCATCATCATCAAAAATTTCTTTGTGAAATTTTTTTTCCATTTTATTGTGAGAACAATCAACTGAGGCATTTTCTGCGTCATCAATTTTGGCTTTTTTTGGAGGGGATTCCTCATCACTTTGACCAAGAATGTGATAATTAGATCTCTTTATTTGAGTTCTTTTGATTAACCTGACTTTGTCAAGCAAGGCATGCTCAATTTGTTTAAGGGTTGACTGTTCAAATGCATTAAAATTTTTACTGTTCAGATGTGCAACTCTAGTTCTGTCATTCCATTTCTGAATTGTCTCATTCCTAAAAACTTCCATCTCTTTGTGCTTGCCTTCAATGTCATTGGAGAAGTCTAACAATTTTATTCTTTTTTTCTTGTTTTTCTTATTGGATCCCACCAGGTCCTCGGATTCCTCATCGCTTGACATTCGATGTTTTGATGTGATTTTTTTATATTCTTCATTCTTGTTTAGAAGAACGTCTTGAAGTTCTAAAAGGGAATTTAGTAAATGTTTTAAAGAAGTTTGAGTTGTATTAAGCAAGTCTTCAAAATCCTGGCCTCCGAGATTCATAAACTTATTTAATTTTTGGGAGTTTGGTAACTGATTCGAAGAAATTAAACACTTTTGAAATTTCATTCGACACTCTAAAAGCAAGTCCCATATAAGTAATTGGTTCCTAATAGCATTTCCTTTTTTGATATCGTCAGAAGATTTAAGCACGATGTCTTCATCCACCTTTCCAAGGGCCGCTACGCCTGATTCTATATCGGATCCCGACGCCTCCGCCCCTTCGTTATCGCATTCATTTTTGACAGAATCATCGTCCTCTGCATCCGTTTCACCACTTTCGTGATCCGGACACGACTGCGTTTGTTCGACATTCTCATCCGTGCTATCTTCAACATCGCTTGAATCTGAATCAAACGCTTTTGACTGTTCCACGCGAGAACTCTTTTTACCGCAATACTTATTATCTTCTGCGTCCAAGAATTCTATATTTAATTTTCTAAATTGCACCAAGTCAAGTTCATCCGCACTATAATCGCTATTTCTTTCATTTGGAATGATTTCATCAACTTTAGTAAAATCATCTTCATCTTCATCAAATAAGTTAGGTTTAGCATTGATTAAAGCGCTGAATTTATCGTTCAGACTCGAGTCTAAGTCACGTTTTTTCGCCATTTTTATAACATAACTAACATCTACAGCAAGAAATAGGAAGTTGGAATTATTTTTCAGGGCCCTAGAAAAATCGCAGTATATTACCTGTTATTAAAAAAAGGCATAAGTGTAAGGTGAATTGCGTGCTATGAATTCCATTATGATCCAAACTAGTTTTTTTAACCAATAGCGTGCCTTCTTTCAACGAGCAAAATTGCGGCTTAAAGTGTAATGTTTCCTGTGATTGGATAACGCTTCTGGAATGTTCTAGAATACCTTGTCTTTAAAAAGGGTTGGCGGAAGTATTTCCCCCAATTTGAAAAGAAGACGGCGCACAGAGAAGTCGCTACAAAAAATTCTCTTGGAAGTCTTTTGTTTAGGATTTTTCAGGTAATCATTCATTTTATTTATCATCATTATATAAAAATATGTCGTTCTGATTAATTTTTGAGTGTTTAGAATTAAAAAAAAGGTAATTTTGTTGCCAATTTCGGGAGATAATGCTTTTGCGGTCGCGAGAATTTCGGATCAATAATGGAGCTACCCGTCCAAAAAATTAATATTTTCATAATCTCGCGGAATTTGATTGCGTAAATCTATTTTTTCTTTCTCTTTTTTTGGTTTTCAAAGGTGATTCATCGCAATTTTCATTTAATACTAGGTAAAATAGCATTGCCATTAAATGGATGTCTCAACGTTCTAGAAGGTTCTATTCTGCCTCGTGTTCTATGAGTCATCCATAACTTATTTTACTTTCAGATTTTTCATTTTTCTGGGCGTTTTCGTTAAATAATCGTAAATTCCTTTTGATTTTTGGTTATTTTTTGAAAATTATATCGGAAATTATTAGGCGTCGTTTAAGAAATTGCGATGTTCAATGGCCGATTGCAACATTGATTTTTTTTGGCGCGGTTCTCGCGCTTTGTGCGTGGCGTTAATTTCATTAAATTTTCATTTCTTTTAAATCTGAGAAATTTCCATCAAATTTGAGTTTCTACGTTGCTATAATTAAAGTTTTTGAAATTTACTTTTTGGATTTCTCGTTTGATGATTGTTCAAGCAAGATTGTCCTTGACTGCCATTTCTGACGTTATGTGTACATTGCGCATTAAATAATTAGCATTTTTAATGAATTTATTTTTACTTTTTGGTAATTTTCACATGATGTCGATAAAAGAAATTTGAATTTTTTTTTTTTTTTTAATTGGTTCTCAGACTTAAATCTGTTGCTATGACCGTGTACCGGTTTTGTTTAAACGTACGGACTCACGAGAAATACAATTTTTAATTTCAGTAATAAAATACAGCAATGGCTAAAGCACCTGCAGTTGGCATTGATCTAGGAACAACATATTCTTGTGTTGGAGTTTTCCAACATGGAAAAGTAGAGATAATTGCTAATGACCAAGGCAACAGGACAACTCCATCTTATGTTGCATTCACTGACACCGAACGTCTAATTGGTGATGCAGCCAAAAACCAGGTTGCAATGAATCCAAACAACACAATTTTTGGTAAGTTTAGTAACTACAAAATTTTTTTTTTTTTTGTTTATTGTAAAGATTAAAATTTTTGTTCACAATGATTAAAATTATCGCCCCAGTCTGATTTGATAAGCTGCTGACTGATATATATATATATGAGTCTTTTTTTTTTTTCTTATGCTCTTTATGAAAACATTATGTCCATGAATAAATGCTAATTATTTTTTCCAGATGCTAAACGTTTAATTGGCAGGAGATTTGATGACAGTGCTGTTCAGAGTGATATGAAGCACTGGCCATTCACTGTCATTAATGATGGTGGCAAGCCAAAAATTCAAGTAGAGTACAAGGGTGAGACCAAAACCTTTTTCCCTGAGGAAATTAGTTCTATGGTAAGATGATTAAATTTTTCTTTTAAAATAATGAATTTTGTGAATTTTTTAAGATGTGAGAACAAACTAAAATGTGGATCAATGTTGCTTTCAGGTTCTTACCAAGATGAAGGAAACTGCTGAAGCATATCTGGGCAAAACTGTAACCAATGCTGTCATCACTGTTCCTGCATATTTTAATGATTCCCAGCGTCAGGCAACCAAAGATTCTGGTGCAATTTCAGGCTTGAATGTTCTTCGTATAATCAACGAACCAACAGCTGCTGCAATTGCTTATGGCTTAGATAAGAAAACTGCTGTAAGTACAAGTTATGAACCACATGATTAAACTTTAATTTTTAAGGCCTCCTCTTCTACTGGAGGCATCCACCTTGAGATTCACAGCAATCTTTCAATTAAAAAAAAAAAAAATTTCTCTTTTTAAAATTAATAGCTCTTTTTAAAAAAAAAGTTAGCGTTAAAAATTTTGCAAATTGTGACTTTGTCTTGCAGGGAACAGGAGAGCGTAATGTACTCATTTTTGATCTTGGTGGTGGAACATTTGATGTATCTATCTTAACAATTGAAGACGGCATTTTCGAAGTAAAATCTACAGCTGGAGATACCCATTTGGGAGGTGAAGATTTTGATAACAGGATGGTCAATCATTTCGTACAAGAGTTTAAGAGGAAGTATAAAAAGGACCTGACCACAAACAAGAGGGCTCTTAGGAGATTGCGAACAGCCTGCGAACGTGCTAAGAGAACTTTGTCATCTTCCACCCAAGCAAGCATCGAAATCGATTCTCTGTTTGAAGGTGTTGATTTCTACACTTCAATTACAAGGGCACGTTTCGAAGAATTGAATGCCGATCTGTTCAGGTCCACAATGGAACCGGTGGAGAAGTCATTGCGTGATGCTAAAATGGACAAATCCCAAATTCACGATATCGTTTTGGTCGGAGGTAAATGGATTCCCATTTTGGTTCCGTTTCAGCGTCCTCCAATGTTCGATTGCAAATTAACAAAGTTTCGTCTTGTTTCAGGTTCTACCAGGATACCTAAAGTACAAAAGCTGCTGCAAGACTTCTTCAACGGTAAAGAATTGAACAAGAGCATCAATCCAGATGAGGCAGTTGCTTATGGAGCTGCCGTTCAAGCTGCCATCCTTCACGGAGACAAATCTGAGGAAGTGAGTATCGTAAAGATATTTTATCCTTTAATGCCACTTTTAACTTCAAAAAATGTTGTTGAAAAGCCACGATTAAAGGAAAATTAAAGTACTCTACAAAAGGAATCACGGTCGGATCAATATCAGTCTGTGTGCCGACGTAGAGTTACAATTTTTTTACGTCATTTAAAATTTCGCAGCTTTCAATTTAACTTCGTGTCATTAATTAAATTCTTATAACTTCAGGTGCAAGACTTACTGCTTCTTGATGTTACGCCTCTTTCCCTCGGCATCGAAACCGCCGGTGGTGTCATGACCACTTTAATAAAGAGAAACACAACCATTCCAACAAAACAGACCCAGACTTTCACGACTTACTCGGACAACCAGCCAGGAGTACTCATTCAGGTATACGAGGGTGAGAGGGCAATGACGAAAGACAACAATCTTCTTGGCAAATTCGAACTTACCGGGATACCTCCAGCCCCCCGCGGCGTACCTCAAGTCGAAGTCACCTTTGACATCGATGCAAATGGTATTCTCAACGTGACTGCTTGCGAGAAATCAACGGGAAAGGAAAACAAAATCACGATCACGAACGACAAGGGTCGTCTCTCGAAAGAGGAGATCGAGCGCATGGTTAACGAAGCCGAAAAGTACAAAGCCGAGGACGAGAAACAAAAGGCCACCATCTCGGCCAAGAACTCCCTCGAGTCCTACTGCTTCAACATCAAGAGCACGATCGAGGACGACAAGCTCAAGGACAAGATCTCGGACGCCGACAAGCAGACGATACAGGATAAATGCAATGACATCATCAAGTGGCTCGACGCCAACCAGCTGGCCGAGGCCGAGGAATACGAGCACAAGCAGAAGGAACTGGAGTCCATTTGCAATCCGATCATGACAAAGATGTACCAGGCCGGCGGCGGTATGCCCGGGGGTATGCCGGGAGGCATGCCCGGAGGCTTTCCGGGGGCCGGCGGAGCCGCTCCCGGCGGGGCTCCCGGTGCGGGAGGTGCCGGTCCAACCATAGAGGAAGTCGACTAAACGATCCTGTCGATGGAATAATATGAATAAATCGTTTGAACTTGGATGAACGAATTTTAATGATTGAAACGATCCTTGGACTCATCTTGATCAACCGCCCTCAATTTTCCTTATCGATCACCGACGCGTAGAAATTTAAATTTCGGCTTCCGCATCGCGTTTTCCGGCTTTCGACTTCCTTAAGCCTCTTCGGCCAGCGTTAGGTTTCGCATCGCGCTTTTGATTTTCGCTCTGCCGGCGAAAAAGAAACTCGTAAGCTAGCTGGAAATTTCCAGATTACCGACACCGCGTTTCCGGCGGATCGCAAGCAAGGCACGAGGCTCGCCTTCCGCCCTCCGGGATGCGCTTGGCGGGAAGAGGAGTTGAGGGGGTTTGAGAAACTGACACAAAGTACCTTATCAGTTCAATTTATTTACGTATCATTAGACAAAGGAAGTATAATTTGGCACGATTGCACATTAAAATAAAATCATCTATAACCTAAGTAAAATTTTTAATAATTCTTCTAAAATGTTTATATTACAAATCTTTGGTGATTCTAGCTTTGCGGTTTGCTGTGAAAGTTCTCTTCTACCCTTCAATGTTTAAATTTACAAAATACATTTTTAGATTAAACAGAAAAATTACAAATTAAAATAAAATTTTGGGATTGAAAAAGGAAATTTTTTTTAGTCACCCGAAACCCGTGCCTTGAAATCGCGGTCGCTCGAGTTGCCTCCGAGCGGAAATCGCTTTCTCGCTGAGGAAGGTCGCGACCCCCGAAAGTAACGGTCCCCGCTTGACGGCACGGCGGGGCCTTCGGTCCGTTCCGCGACGTGCGCGTGGCGCACCGCTGCACGCGCGCCACGCGCACGTCGCGGAGTCGTTTTGAGCCGCGTCGACCAA
>JAOWBB010014211.1:0-53410 GCA_028565995.1 Ricinus marginatus
ATGCAATTATTCTTTCCCCGCTGTAGAGCAGAATTAGAAGCTGCAGACGAAGAGAGGAAGTAGATTATGACGGTGCCTATGCCGGAGATGAAATTGATAGAAATACATATAATCTGCTGTTATTATTTTTCGGAATTCATTAAAAATTTTCCATCTTTTATGAATTGAGATTTTGAAGTCAATGAAATTAACAATAATCAGTTTCAAATATATAGAGTGATTACTTACAGTAGAATTTGTTTCCAGCATTTTTTAGGCTAGTAATTATGCCATGTAACTAATGTTGAAATTTTCATGTAATTTGCTTTATCATTTAACAATTATACTAAAATCAAATTTGTTTAAATTCATAAGCAAGTCATTGGAAAGCTTATATCTGACATATTTGTTTCTGGGCGAGTGTTATGAAAATATATATATTCATAAATATGGCTTACTAGAATTTTTGCCCGATATGTTATGATATCTCTGTTTTACATTTTAAATTATGAAGGTTAATGTGTTAAAAATGACGGTCCGGACTGTAGAAATTTTTGATTAATGGTAGCAAAAGAATATTTTCAATTCATCTTCCTGGTCGCAATTAATTTTTGAAGAAATATTTTAGTCATATAAGACACCATAATACAGATTTTTTCTGTTAACTAAAACCATCGACAATCTCCTTGGGTGAGGTTTCAAATGATGGAAACAATATTGGATTTTTCCTGTCATTTTCCTTGGCTGATAACTTTTTGTATAAATCTAGGTGAAACATTTGGCTATGTGCGCACTTAGGTCAAGCATGGCATCATCAACTGCGAAATTTGATTATCATAAGAAATCCATTTTTTGAATTATTGCAAGAGATATTCTAGTTTCTCCATAAAATTTAAAGAACGTTTATGCATGTAAAATACTTTTGTTAATTTTCTAAACTTGCATTTGTATTGTTTTCGGGTTTGAATTTAAAATCCAAATATTATAACATTATTGATATACATTTTTATGAAAACTGAATTTTTAATTATTTAAAAAAAAAAAAAAAGTAAAATAAATTAAATATATTTAATATTTGTAAAAATAGTCGAAATAAAATTTATGGAAATATGCTTACGAATTCAAAATTTTTTATTTAACTTAATGCATGAAAAATGTTTAACGTTTAAATGTGCAAGGAAAGTCAGCCTTCAAATATTGATTTTTGTAAATTGAAATTGCATCATACTTTTTTTATTTTTATAAAAAAAATTTTTATATGTACATGACTTATTTTTCCATACTTAACAAAAGTAATAGTTCCTATAATGTCATTTTATAGATTTTAAAATTTATTTTACAGGCATATTTCATCGTTTTTTTTATAGCGTGGTACAGAAATTGCTTTTCTTCGTAAATGCGGTTGAAAAAATGCGTGCAATTAAAATGGCGGCATGCAATTAGTAGAAGGCTGTTGTTTGGGAATAATGGCGGAGGCGGAAAAATGGCGTCGTTCGGAAACGACGAACAAATTTATATAGGCGGCTGTTTAACTCACAGGAAGCACAGCTATAGATATCCAGGTTAAATTTACATTTGGAAAGCGTATTTGAGCGTTTCTATTCCAAAGAGGGATTTCTAGTATTTTTGACTATTTGCTCATTTACGAGTTGCCTTAAGAAGAACAAAATGGACGAATTGTGAATCTCGAATGCTTCCATATTTTTTGGAAATTTTCACATCGCGTTCTCTAATAAAATAGCCTGTACTGAAATTAGCACTAAAACAATTTTTTGAATAAGCCACTTTTCGACGTAACAAAAATGATTCGATGAAGCTATTCGGATGGCTATGAAATTCGCCATAATTAATTTCAAACCACTTGAAAATGCCACAAAACTGAAGCTATCGAATAAAGGGGTTACTTACGGTTTCTCGCATTTTCGACTGCAGATCCACGATTCATTTAATCTCCTGCGTCTCCCCGATGCTAAATTACGTTAAACATCTCAAACTATAAGAAAAGATCTAAAGGAAAATAGCTGAATTAAATAAATCAAATCATGATGAATAAAAAAAAAAAATTGGACTTGTGCAGCGCGAGCTCCAGCTCAACACTGAAATTGGAGAAGCGAAAAATGGCGTCTATAGATTTTCCCCATTTCTCAAACCAATATTTAACTTATGGAAGTGACGAAACTTCGGAACGGAAGGAACACAAAATTTTTTTTGCAGGAAATCAATATGGCGCATTATAGTTCACTCAACAACTTTTTCCCGTTTAAATTTCCAGGTCACTATTCAATATTAAACAAAGAAATTTAATATTTATCTTTTTGTAAGAAAAAAAAAAAGAGTAAAATCTCATTAAAATTATTTTGGTATCTGCATTGAACGCAGCAGTGACTGCAGCAGCGATGAACAAAGGATGGAAATGCAAATGGCGACTAATCAATAACAGAAAGGAAGGGGGTGAGTTCAATTCACCCAAGGAGGTTGTCGTTGATTTTAGCTACTGCTAAATCTGTATTATGATGCTTATATGACTAAAATATTTCTTTAAAAGAAGTTGCGACCAGGAAAATGAATTGAAAATATACTTTTGATACATGGCGTAATTTCAGCATTTGTTACATGGCGTCATAATTACTAGACAAGAAAAAGCTTGAAAACAAATTATATTATAAGTAATCAGCCTACATAATTGAATTGATTTTTTTTAATTTCTTTGTCTTCGAACTCTAAATGCCATCAAATATGGAAAATTTTTTATGAATTCCGGAACAACTATTGAAGATTTTATCTGCTATATTTCTTCACCGCTTTGATATGATACGCAAAGGATTTTCAGTTGGAGAATTCAGTCTATACTATACTGCCCGATATTTTCTCATGATTGTATACCAGAATGGGACAAATTTTGAGCATTCAACAACATTCCTTGTTGAATGAAAAGCAAAAAAATCTTCTGAAAAAGACTATAATTTTTTTGTATTTTCTTTTAGAAACTGACGACAAAATAAATGAATTTTATCTTAATAATATAGTAAGAATATTTGGAGTTTACGAAATTTTAAATGGTTTTAAAAATATGTTAAAAAAATATTAAAAATTAAAAATGATGACTTAAAATTATAATTAAATTATGCTTATGTTTTCTTGTATTTTAATGTAATTTATTAATAGCACAAATGTAATAATAAATTTGCAGGCTGAAAACTCATTTTTAAAATGTTTTCTGAACGATATAATTCTATGGCTAATGAAAATTTTATTACGTTCTCTTAAATTTTTTGAATCGATAATTTTTATTTTAAACTCTATAATTAAAAATTGTAGAATTTTTTTTTATACGATTATCAGGTTTAATTTGGATTTATAAATTAATATATAAATTTTTCTTTTGTTCCATGCATCTTTAATTTATCATTCATTAGCATTTTTAATTTTAATAACGTGAATTTGAAAGCAACAATAAAAATGATAAGTAATATGAATTATCCGAAAAGAATTTTTTAATATTCTTTTATATTGAGATTTATTTATTCAGATTCATAAACGTTACCGTAGTATGATTTTACCATTGTATTGATCCGGCAAAGATCTCTTTGTTCGAACCCAAATCTCACGCTATACACCACCGGAATCAGAAATGCTCCCTTTGCATGCGGTAAAATATGTAAATGCTGATATATACAATATAAAATATATATATATGCAGTTTATTAATTTGAAAATCAAATTAATATTTTAAGTTAGGTTCCGAAAGTCATTTCCTTTCCTGTACATTCACGCCGGCGAATGCAAACTGCCATTAAAGAATCATTAAGATCATATTAAGCGGACAGTTTTACACAGGAAAATTTTCGCCAGGGTGCAAACATAAAATATTTTAGCTTTATTGAATAAATTTTTATTCAAAATTAAAGTGATTTTTCTTGTTAATTTATTTATTCTTACTGCTTTAATTTTCTTGTTTCTTTAGCTACTCTGATTTGTTAAAAACTAAAATATGAAAAAAAATGACAAAAACAATTTTCATTTAATTAAGCATTTCTTAACAAATTTTATACTAAAATTTGATTTTCAAGATGTAAAATATCAAACCTTGCAATGTTCAATGGTTCCTGAAAAGTACATTTTGACAAACCGAAAACAAATGGAAGATTCAAAAGATATTCATAATTAAGGGAACAAGATCAAAATAATCAAAGTATATTTTATGAAAAATAAAATATAATAGGATTATAACATTTTTTTTAAATTAAAATTTCGCATCAAGAATGTTGCAAGATCGTGAAAGATCAAGCTGAAAAAGGAATCGGTGATGACAATTCTGTAAATGCTATTGAATCTTGATGCAAATAATTTTAAACAGTGTAATAAGTAATTTTTAAAAAGAATCAGTTTTTCATTTCTGTACTGTATAAAAACCATGAAAAATGATACAATTGTGCTCTCTCCACAAAAATTTTAATCGGACAATCTATTGTGTAATATTATTGTGCATCTCGTTATCTAAACACACCACAAATGTGGCGTGTTTCCACCCTAATGGCAAAATTTTCCCACCCGCAGGAAAAATACTTTGACCTTTCGTGACTCGTAAATATTTTTCCTTACCAAACATCGCTTACGATATGATTATCTTACCTTGAAAATAACAGATTTTGATCCATATAAAAGTTCTTTAAAAGAGAAAAAATAAATAAGTAAAAGCTTTTTCAGGCGAAAAACTTGAAACAATTAAAAATTTAAAGTTATTTTAAAATTTTATCCGTAATCATCCGCCTTTCGCGTAAGTTAAACGAAGAAAAAAAGCAATAAAATGTGAAGTTAATGAAATAAACTACAATTCTTGTTCCAACCTAACGCCGTTCAAACTGACATGTTTAATACTTTTAAACTTATTTTTAATAGTGTGACGTAAATTATATTTTTTATTTTTTAAATTTGAAGAAAATAAGTCAATTTTTCTAACCATGTTTGTCGGAATTTAAACTTAGATTATTTCCGTTCTGCGAAAATTTATTTACAAAAATAGGTTTAAAATTCATGTACATCAATGCTGTAAAAGCATGAACTGAAAAATGTAATAAAATGTCCCCCCAAGACATGAAGTCACCTTTGGCTCGCATATCGAAAAATTTTTTGGACATGACAAAGTTTACTAAAAATATTTGAGAAATAAATTCGGAATTTTCTCATCGTGCTCATGTTTTTACATTCACATTCGAAACCTTTTTCGAGTCTCGAACATTGCATTTGATTCGACTAAAAATGGTCATTGATCTTCCGATCGAGTCCGGGAAATTACTTTTAACCTGCATTTATTGACAACGATCAAGGATCGTTTTGATTAATTCAATAAAAAGGTCCAAAATATTCGGTTTATTTTGAAAAAATTATTATTATTCATATTGCATGATAATATGCAATGTCTCTTAACATCATTTGCCAGTGATATTTACATCCGGGTAAAAGACATCCATTAAATTACTACATAAGGGTACGATAAGCCCAGAAATTCACTTTACTATTCTGTCGTGATCGACTTTTCTTTTTTTGGACATAATCGAAGCAACGTTCAAACTTTTTATAATGGAATAATAAAACCATTGGACATTGGAGAGTGCCTTCTTCTCATGGGGCTGCTCCAAGCCGGAAAGTATCCCATTTTGAGTCGCATTCAGACAATATAAAATCATATCATAATGTAAAAAAAATTGTGATTGCTGCCCGCCGGCATTCAGAAAAAGAACTGGCATGTGTATCGATGCTTTTACTTTCCAGCAGAATGTTTGGGGGGTGATATTTCTTTGGAAAACATTAATATCAAAGAAGAGAGTGCTGCTATGTGGTAACTTGTAGCGGTACTTGGTAAATGAAGCAGCCCTCACTGCCGAATTGTATTTAATCTTTGATCTATTAGTTAAAATTGTATGATTTGCTTTCCTATCATCTTCCGCCTTTTGTTATATTTATATGTTTACTTACCCCATCAAAGCATACCAATGAATTCAAATTTGTTAAATACTTTACTAATGAGAGCCTTACCATATAGGCAGATTTCAGGAGACACTTCTCTGAAAACAAGAAAAAAAAATGTCAAATGTTATAGAGCTTTTTCAAATAAAAATTATTTAACCTGTGGCTTTATGGAAATTGAGAATGCTCATACGAATAAATTGTTTATACGGAAAATGCATTATTAACAATGTAAAATTAAAAAAATCTTTGCCGGTTATTTTGTTGAAATTTAATTTTTACTTGCAATTGCATATTGTCTTTGGACGTTCCAAACGTTTTGCCACTGTACTGGCTGCTGGCATCCTCCAGCCGATGCTTGTTGATTGGACGTGGTCATGATCGGCATCCATGAGAAGTTCAAAAGAGGAGACATGGATAAAGTGACGAATGAAAATAAATAAGTGGATCGAAAAAGTAACATAGTATGAGTCGCGGGTAGGTTGAAAGTAGTAATGGAGAAACACTGGGGTGAATCCTTTCAAAATCCTTTCAACGAATAACCAGCGCTGGATAGGCAAAATATGAAAATGTAAAATATCATTAAATTTTTAATGATGTTTTTCACGAGATATAGATATTTTCACAAGATATAGAAATGTCTTCTAAAATACAGGTGATCTGCTTGTGCGAAATCAACTATTAGATTACGAAATAATTTTATCACCTCAAGATTTTTGTATTAAAAAATATATTAACAATTATGTAGTATAAGCGTTCTTTCATTATTAATTTTGAATGTGATTCCCGGAGACAGCTGTTAGATTTAATCTCGATTGCGATTTCCATCCTTCCATTTAGATTGCTAAAACATCTACTGGAATGACTTAATATACGACTTGACCTTATGTTCATAAGCTTTCTGGCGCTTTTATGCTAGATGAAGAATTCAAGATCTGGTTTTAATGTCTGGGCGGGGCAAATAAAATAATTAAATGATCCTTTTTGAATTAGCAATTTTATTCTACTTGCAGGTAGCACAATGTTCCATTTTTCTATCTCTCCCGCCTCTCATCTCCAGGTTGATCTCGGTAAGCGACAAGTTTCCGCAAAAAGAAGAGGTGTTTTGGTTTAAAATGATGGGTCCGTCAAGATTGAAAGTTACCAATCCATTAAAATCACTTGAGTTAATTTTTAAATGTGACAGTATCAAAAGACGGGGAGGAAATAAACCGAAATCAGCAAAGATTTTCCGATTTTACCCTGCAAGGTCTTTCAATTTCTAGCTTGAAGAACATCCCTACAACATCTCAATTAAACTATAAATATCCACTTTAATCAAACCTTGCTTTCCCTACTGCTATCGATATTTATTCTACCAGGCATAGTTTTTTATCAGTAGATGTAATTTTATTATCAACTCGTAGATTTAAACCTTGTATTTACAAAAATTTTTCTTTCACCTTTAAAATGACATTCATTATTAATCATAATAGTCCTGTCTCAACCATTTTCCTGACTGCTATTCTTTAAACGATGTTATATATGATTTTGCATTTCATATGATTTACCGATCTAACTTTATTCAATGGAAGAAAATGTGCGTTTATGCAAAAATTTCACAGCATGTACATTTCTTCAATTTTCATCAGACCACAATGGATCACCTACTCAGAGTCATAAACTGTGAAATGCCCTTCTGCGGACTTAGAAATTGCAAACTGTCCTCATAAAATCCGACAAAAAATGGATCGATGCTGCAGAATATTTTAATCGGAGGCTGCTAATAAATAATTGAAACCTTAAGAAATTAGAAAAATAAAATTGTGAGGATCATTGCCAGTATTTTTTCTTCAAGCTTAAAAATTCATGAATGTGATTTTATAAGTGTAATTCTATAACTGAATGGTCATGACGGGAGAATCATAATCAGAAAATAGCAAAATTATTTTAGGTATATTTAGATCAAGAAAAACTCAATAATTACAAGTGCTTTATATCAATCTTATTGATATTACAAGTACTTATATGCAATCTTAAGATCTTATACTTTCTTATAGTTAAAACTAACTTATTAACATAAGCAAGATGGTTCTCCAGAATTGTCTTCCATTGGCATTACTTTGAAAGAATCTGCATCCAACATTTTTAAGTCAATTCTAGATCGATTACTTTCAACAAGCTGTCTTGCAACATCAGCAAACATTTCTTCCACTCCTTCTGAAGTTTTGCAGGATGTCTTATAAACTGCACTAATCAAGTTATGACACTGCTCACTGTAAATGAGAAAATTGATTAATTATTATTGACAGATATTAAGCTGCAATAATTAATTTTCATTTATTTATCTGATTGTAAGGCTTTATTTTTAAAAAATTAACTGAAAAACAAATTTTTATGTTATATTTTAAAATTACAAAAATTTGCTTTCCAGTTTAATAAAATACATTTGCATCTTAATAATCATTGTTCAATTAAGTGAAAAAAGTAAATATTTCAAGATAACAAAAAAAGAATTTTTAGTCAATAAAATTTATTTATTTGAAAATATCTTCAAACTTTTAACTTAATTTTAACTAATCAAAAAAGTCAAACTCAGTAAAAAGAAAAAGAAAAAAAATGGAAATTACCAAAAATTTTCAATGTCACTTTCACTAATTTGGGGTTTATCACCAACTAGATCCAACTTATTACCACAAAGAAATATTTTGGCATTTTCAGCATAAGTTACAATATCTAAAAGATGCTGTGACAGGACGTGAAAAGATGCGGCATTGTCCAGAGCAAACACCAAAATAGCGGCTTCTGCAAATTTATAATAGCTTGAAGTAATAGAGGCAACTCTTTCCATTCCACCCGTGTCCCACAACTGCAACTGCAACATTAACATGAAACCATAGACGAATTTCACACATTAAAAAAAAAATATTTGTCAAAAACCCCATGTACCCACTTTTATATTTTTTCCTTCAATTTGATAAGGCTTATCAAAATGATCAAGTCCCAGTGTGGATTTTCTATTCGAGGCAGTGACAAATGTATTGGTAGCGAACCTTCGAAAGAGAGAACTTTTGCCAACGCCAAATTCTCCGCACAGAATTACCTTTTGCTCTGGTACTTTTACGGAAGCCATCTCAAGACTAAATCATATACTTCCATTTATTTGAATTTATTTACTTTTGATACATTCCTTTTCCTTTTGACGTTAGTTGAAATTATTCATTATTATGTGACATTTCAAGAATCAGTGTTGTTAGTTTAAAAATAAAATTTTATTTCAGGAGTCAGTTTCATCCTATAACTTCATTTATATTTTTTCCTGCTGAATCAAAAGTGAAAAATGTATTTAAAACAGTCATTACACAGTAAATTGTAAGAAACTCGCGTCCACCCTTTTCGCGACATAAAAATATCTACATACAAGGACGAAACCTACAACTAAAACAATGTTGCAAATATCTCCTCCATAGTGAAGATGAGCATGGTACGTGATTGGCTTACAAAAATTTCATAGAATAAGAAATTTCTCTGAATATCTGTCAGCTTCGCGTTTTCCGTTAACCTTCAATTTTTCTTTTAATCTTTTTCATATATTCTTCCTGAGGGACCTGCTTACATATAATTTTCTTTCTTTCACACAGTTTCCAGTTGATAAGAGTCATAGTATCCTGAGCCGCAACTTTAGAAAATTTTCTTTGATGGAGAGCGTTACGTCACATTTGAATTATTGCTTTGAGAAAACCGTTTTCTTTACATAAAACGAAAAATTGATATACAATTTACTATTTTTTATTATTGTTTTTTTATTTTCTCTATTATTAATGGTTTTCTCAGTAGTAATAATTAATAAAAATACGAATGTTTTATGACATAATTGCTGAATTTGCAAGAATCAAAATCTAAGTAATGTACGGCTAGATAAAGGGGGTTTCTGATATGTCTACTGACGAACAAAAAGTGTAAGCCGCAATGGCAGAACATTTTAAATTTAAAAAGGCTATCTGGATGGTTTTATTATTTTTATGTTTGTATCAGGTTTATATTTCTATTTATGGTGGTTCGTAAATAATTTTTAGATTTTCGCTTGGCAGTCCTTGATGACAAAGGGGCACAATAATAAGAAATTTTTTTCGCCATTAACCTTCAGATTTCGATACAATCACATTTGCATGTACGATGCAATCGTGATTTTTAGATGAAATGGTTGCATGCAAGTAATGTTTTCTGAACTGGCACGAAGCTTTGACAATCCATGGCTTCAGAAATTTATATTTCTCTGTGTCTCTGGCAGATTTCTTTTATGCGAGTTATTTTATTTACACATTAAACATCTTCCATTAAAAACAGATGCGGTGCTGATGTATGCCTCTTTGTCAGCTTTATTCTTAACAATCTCCAATCGCTGAGCAATATTACGTTAGGCCCCTCTAAAGTAATAATTAAGACGCAAAGCATAACAAAACGGCGCCATTTGTATCAAATCTGATAACGTTGGACACATGTCAATTGCCGTTTTCATTGGAAGTTGTCATCAATTCGTAATCAAAGAACTTCAAAAATAGAACAAATTATTATAATTTAAACCAAATGATTAGCAATATATAATATTGAGTAAAGCAATTTTCTAAGGTACAAATGTGTTTTCTATTTTGCGGCTAGGAGCGTGTCGCTCACATTCTCTCGTGGTATATCTTATAACCGGAAACTATTTCCTAAGATTCCATGTTAAAAGAAGTATTAAGCGTCAATTCTGACTATTCACAAAATATTAAAAAATGATATGTAAAAATAAAACATTTAGATGAATTATTTATTCAATATTTTTGATATTTAAAGTAAATTATCAAATATCAAAAAAAGAAACAGAAATTGAACTTTCCTTTAAATAATAAAAGTTATCCCTTTAAAATCAGGTTTAAAAGAGTAGAGTGAAGGTAGGAGCTACAACCCAAGTCAAAACTGTTGTTGATAGTTAGACATTTCCATACTTTTACCATATATTGTAAGCGTATCCTAATTTCTTTGATTTATATAAAGATTAAGAGCTCGAACTTGTAGCACTACACTAACCAATGTAAGTTATAATGTCAGTCGAAAATAGATATTTTGCAACTCTTGACTAGCAATGACAACAATCTGAACGAAATGCATATGGAAGATCAGGCAAAATAAAAAGGCGAGTTTAGTAAGGTATGATGCTGAAATGAACATCTGATTAGTGTGATGCCAAAAATTAACAAAAATGTCGGAAGTGTCGATGTGACCTAGTTTTAAAGAGAAATATTGAAATAACAATAAAAACGTTAATTAAGTAAACAATTATTAAAAATTATGAAAGTATAAAAATATACTGTAAACTATCATTCGGACATCAGGGTATTTAGCTTTTGCATCGGTAGCGAGCATTCAGTAAGATAATGTGTAAAAATGCAATCTCCCTGATTTGATATTATTACTGAAAAATTAACATTGATCATTATGATAGCCATGAACATTAGCCTATCATTATCCAAAAATAATCATTACAAAAAGCTTAAATATTAAATTAGAAATATTTTCTTTTCAAGTAAGTGATATTTAATGTGTATTATTTACATTTAATAAATATTTAAAAATATTAAATTTATAAAAACTTGTATTTGTCTATTTGTATATTATAATTAAAGACATTGATAAAATTAGAACTTTTGTTGTGCGGAAAATTATTTAGCTGTTTCAAATCTGGTCAACATTATTCTAGACATCATTACATATGTTTAATAGTTGACAAGCCAAGGCTTAGTTTTAAAAAAAAGAAAGATTTTGTAACGTGCAGTGGTTGTATTTGATTTCATATCGAAAATAAAACATGAAAAATCATTTTCCGACGTATTCATTTTTATTATAGTAAACGTGAAAATATTCAACAAACACAAAAGGTTAAATTTATATATTAACAGAATTCAAATTCCAAAATCTTGACATTAGAGATGCACCATTTTCTGAAGACTAAATAAAGCTGACATAAAAGCAGAATAGAGACATTAATTGGAGCAAAGTGTCAAGCGGCAAAACATATAAATTGTTTAAATACTGACTTTGTTGAATTCGTCCTTTTTCAAGTTGTAAATTGTATTTTAAAAAGCAAATTTGCTCCTTAATCTGACCAAAATGATAATCAAATTATAACTGGCGGTCAGAAATGGATTGTTCATCAATCAATAAAAAAATTAACAAATAACTAGAAAACAAAATATTAACCAATTTAAATTATATTCCGTAAAAAAATTTATGTATAATTCCATGAAAACAATCCAAATTAATTATTGATTTTTTTAAGCTCGCGGACATTAATTTGTACGTGACCAATTAATCTTAAAAGTTTTGCAAATAATTTTGTTTCACTTTCTTCAATGTTGAGTCCATTTAATTGATTTAAGATCAATGCCTTCTTGGTACATTTCCCACAGTGGGCTAGAAAACAAAAAAAATAATAGATAAGCGTTTTTTCCTTTCGAATAATGATAACATTTAAAAATAATGTAATTAGTAAAAAAAAAAAAGGCAAATTTTCTCGAATGAAAATAATGTAAGAAAAAATAAAAAGAAATTGACGTACAACTGTATTTCTTTTTATGTGAATTAAAATAAAAAAAATATTTTACCAGGAAAATTCAGTATTGGAAAAATTTTATTCCCTTTTCATTTAATGAAAACCTGGAATTTCTCAAATGTGTACCTTAATACATATAAACTAAAAGTTCAATTAGAAGTTCGAATTTTTTCGTCTCTCATTATTACTTTTAACACTATTTCTACGTAAGAGTAATATTAAAAAGAAGCTCTATTGCGTACATTGAGGTTTAAATATATCTACAGTTACGAGACAAAATTACATGTCAGGATTTGTTTATTTATCGAATAACATGAATATCGGAGCAAGGAAAAATACTTAAAATACGCAGTAAAACAAACAAAATTCGCTGGATATCTGTCATAAAATGCCACGATTTGAGTTTCATAACACCTACGCTTTAGGCTATACAGGTTTATCATTTTTCCTTCTTATATTTGCAACTCAGAATTGTACATATTTTATTTGGTCGATTTGAAAAATTAAATGTTAATTTACATTATATTTTGCAATGAAAAATATTTTCATATTGTAATAAATTGTAATATTATGAGTTTTAATAAAAACCCACTTGCTTATAGGCAGTGGTCAGTTTATGCGCTAAACAAAAATGAAAATTGTTAGATATTGCAGATTTAATAAATACGTTGACCATAATTTTATAGTCAATCTTTTTCTCAATTTTACGTTAAGCTGATAAGATGGCAATTTTGTTGAATATCGGTGAGATAAAATTTTAACAGGAAGAACTTTCTGAACCATATTAGTACTTAATATTTTATGCAATATTTTTTAAAATATTAAATCGTATCATTGTAGTATAAAAATCACGAATTCACGAATAGTTGATTTAATCATTACCTCATTTCTCGCAGTCTTTTTACGTGTCTAATGCACTTTAACACAGTATAGTCTACTTCTTCCACAGTGGTGAACCTTCCGAAACCAAATCTTATGGAGGAATGTGCCAAATCTTCATCAGCTCCTATTGCTCTTAGAACATATGAAGGCTCTAGTGATGCGGAAGTACATGCGGAACCGCTAGACAGAGCCACATCTTTCATAGCCATAAGCAGCGATTCACCTGGATAAACAATTAAAAATTCGTCTTTGAACGTTCAATATAATAATAATTTTTCCGAATTTTGTAAAACAGGTCCTTTACCTTCTACAAAAGCGAAAGATAAATTAACACAGCCAGGATAAGAAAAATTTGGATCGCCATTCCTTACAACGCAAGGCAAATTGCTCATTATCTTATGAACTAGTCGTTCCGACAAAAACTCCATCCACTTATGATCGTACTGTAAGTAAAAAGTCCAAAGTATGATATATTTCATGGGTACGAGAAAACTTTCTAAACATAAATTTATAATAAATTCAGCAATTAGCTATAAAAATGTCATAAAGGAAAAAAGCACAATGAGTTACAAATAGCGACCATACTTCCATTTCTTTTTTTGCGATTTCCACGGCGGCCCCCAAGCCAACTACTAAAGGTGTGGGTACGGTGCCACTCCTTATACCTCTCTCCTGTCCTCCTCCACTTTGTATGGCTTCCACGCGAACTCGGGGTCTCCGCCTCACGAAAAGAGCCCCAACACCTTTAGGGCCATATATTTTATGTCCGCTAATAGACATTAAATCGATGTTCATTGTATTTACATCTAGAGGAATTTTACCCACTGCCTGAGCAGCATCTGTGTGAAAAAACACTTTTTTTTCCCTGCATAAAGCACCTGAAATAAATCAAATAAAATTTTAGATCAAGATAATTTACCATATATTTCATGAAGTCTTATTTCTAAATATATAGAATGCATCAAAGGAATATATGTAGAAAATTTTAAATTCAGAAGAAATTGCTAATCGGAATTTTTTTAATTTGTCTTTGATTAAGTTCTTCTTACCACAAGTGTGAAAAACATTTTAGTTTTTTTTCAATTTAAATTTATGGTTTTTATTGATGAAAATTTAATCAGATAAAATATCTCAAAATCAAACATTATAATAATTACCAATATCCTTAATTGGCTGTTTAACACCTATTTCATTGTTCACTGCCATTATGGAAATTAAAGATGTATCTTCTTTAATTGCACTTTTTAAGTCATCTAAAGAGATGAGTCCCGATTTTCCCACTGGTAAATATGTCACCTTGAACCCTTCAGCTTCAAGAGCTCTGCACGAGTCTAGAACGCATTTATGCTCCTGAAAATCATGCCTCATATATACTCGTATCTTTAGAGATTTGATTCCTATACCTAAGAATTACATAAATCTTAAATTTCCAATATTGCAGACATTTTAAAAAATCATTGAGACATGATATAAATATTTGTTTCTACTAAAAATAAACTAAAAATTAAATATATATCTACTATTCTTTATATATATATAAATTATTTTTATCACATATTTACTATTCTTAAAATTTTAATACTAGTAATGAAAAACATTAATATCGCTTGTTTCTACAAAAGAACAAAAGTGAATTTTTTCAATTATACCCTTTATATACTAAAACGTAAACACTATGAACTTGCGTTCATAGTTAGCTGTGATTCTTAAAATGCGATCAGCATTAATTTTGACAGTCAAGTAACTAGTCAAGCAAAGTTATATTTACATAAAATTTACAGATATACTATTAACATAAATATTTAAAAGAATGATATTAAACAACTGCAATCACATAGAGATAAAAAAGTTTTGCTAATCGACCTCGAATAATATGAATTATATTATGATATGTGACAAATGCAAAAAAATGATCCTTTGAAAAATAAAAAGAATCTTTACCGTCTGACTTGTGATAATATGTTTCTTTTTACTGCCGTAAAACCTGGCGACACCTTTTACTGCTATGTTATTAGATTCTGTTGCGCCAGAAGTGAAGATAATTTCTTTAGGATCAGCACCGATTATATCAGCAACTTGCTAAAACAAAAAATTGTTCATATTAAGGGTACAAATCTGATAAAGAATAAATAAAATAATGAACTGAATGAATATAACCTGATAAAGAATAAATAGAAACTTAATGAAAAAATGTAAATATATCGAACTCCAGTTCAAGATTAAAAGTCAATTATTAAATTTTTTATTACAATAAAAAAAACTCTTATTTAAAATAAATAAAATAAAGTTAATTAAAACAATCGGTTGTTCATTTTATAATTATAAACTTCTGTATTGTTCTAAATATCTTTAGACATTTATATATTGCCTTTCGACTGCTGTACTTTTACTTATCATACTGCTAATTTTTCATTTTATTAAAATGCTTCTTTAACTTCTAATTGTAGCGGGAGAAAAGGTTATTCCTCTTACTCTCTCACTTAAGTTTTTTTGTTTTAAAAATCAGTTTTAATATTCGTTTAAAACCCTCGCTCTAATAATTGTCAAAAGTTCAAAATTCTAACTAGAATATTTTACACAATTTATTAAATTTTTAAGAAAAAATACTTACTATATAAATTTCTGAGAAGCAGATATAATTTACACCTATCGTTTAATTACGTAAGATTCTTTCATTGAAATCTGATATTAACAAATTCATTTTACAATAATCTTAAACAATTCTTTAGCTTACTTATAATATCACTGTCGCAATAAAATTGTTATGAAATTAAGTTATTAAATTATTCTATATTAAATAAGTCCCTTGTGATATATCATATAAAATTTTTAAAGGTAAAATTGATTTTATTGTTAAAATTGAAATTTTGTAAATGATGAACGTTCATTCATAAAATCCGATTAATTAATGTTTACAATAATGAAGTATCCACTCTAAATGTACATATTTTTATATCTAGGTTTTGACAGTCAAATTCTATCTATGTTTTATTCATGTAAAATTTTGTTTTTAAAAGTTAAATGGATGGTTTCGCATCAATACTCGAACATTTCAACAACTTTAGCTGTTGACATGGACATGTATAAATCACCCATTTGTAAGCGGATGATTGTGAAATCACAAAGTAGGAAAAAAAAATGAAAAGAAAAATAACTTTACTTATACCATTTGAGTGCCAATTCCTAGATTTAAAATCAGATAGAATTAACAGGGTTCTTTCTCTGTTCATTTATTTCTCGCTCTTTTTATTTCCCTGGGATCTGATAGGAATCAGCTGCAAAAATCCATATTCTAATTTTATCATAAATCTAAGATGGAAAAGTGATTAAAGTAGAAAAATTATTGCTAAGAATACAAAAATTTATGAAATTTAAACATTCTTATAAGGCTGTATTATTGAAAACATAAGTTGAAATATTGACAATTTGATGAATATAAAATCTAAATAAAAATAAAAGTATTTTTTGTTTCTTTGAAATATTGCATAATAATGTCAATTTTTTTGCTTATTTTGATATAAAGGTCAAAATTGTTTTAGTAGTCTATTTTCATGCTAAAAATAAATAAGCTTTATATAAATTTGAATATATAAAAATCAAATTAGGAAAAATTTGCTGCAATCTTCATCAGGTAGAACTTTTAACTCTAACATACAATTATTGTGTTTAATAATATTAAGTTATTCACATTAAATTTTAAGTAATAATTTTGTTGAAAAAACTTTCCACAAATTTTTAATGTTATGAATAGCAAATACTATATTGATTAAGTTCTTTATATTACAATATTATATCTATCTTTTAATCTATAAAAAAAATAGGTACAATTTCAAATATTTATAGATATAAAGAATATTTTTCTCATACTCATGAAAAAAAATTTCCACTCAGTATGAAAAATTCCATTTTCAATTTCAATAAAGAGAAGCAATTAAATTGAAACAGTAATTATAACATTTTAAACCAGCTGGTTGTAAAATAGATATATCATAATTTTGATTTCATTTTAAATAATATTATAAGAAGAATTAATTACTTATTAAGGAGGACAACCATTCACTTTTACTTTACAATTTTAACTTATCAGCATGACATTTCTTGTCATGACAATCAAAATATTTAATGTCAAAAATAATGTACAAATAAATATAAATGGTAATACAAATTTATATAATATAGATTTATCATCAATGAGTGTTTCAACTTCTAATTATGCAGTAAGGTCCAAAGTTATTTACTTTAATGTAAAAAAACAAAATATTACCTTTCTAGCATTTTCCACTGCAGCTTCACTTTCCCAGCCATAAGCATGTGTTCGTGAATGAGGATTGCCATAGTATTTGGTGAAATAAGGAAGCATAACATCTAAAACTCTTGGATCAATAGGAGTTGTAGCCTGAGCATCAAGATAAAGAGGTCTGCCTTCAAATGTTTCATCCAATTTCAAATTCAAAAAATCTAAAAGTTTAATTGAAAAATCCACATTAGAATTAGTATTTGTTATTAAATGTCAAATAATAATTAATATTTAATGAATAATTAATATTCAAATCATATAGTGCCTGCATACACATTTTCGAAGAAATTTATATAAACGCCTAATAAATATACTAAATATTACCTTATATATACATAAACAAATTATTAAAATACATAAAATTTAATTCAAGTATATAAAATGACATGTACGGAACTAATATTACATCAAATATTTCGGCTAATATAGTTTTCTAGGCAGACATTCACGTTACCTATTTTCTTTTCATCTGTTTGATGAGAATGAATATCAAGAGGGGCCGTTCTGACATCTTTTTGTATAGCTCGATTTACAAAAAAATTTGCTGTCCTGCATTGATTGGATTTTTCAAAATAGGAATTCGATCCATATTCAAAATTATTACATAAATATTTAACCGATCTTCGTAACATCATTTAACAATTATAAAATTTAATTCACTCTAAACATTTTACTTAATTTCATCAAACTTTGCTTAATTTCTTCAATAGCAATAGCTTTTAAATGAATAATGCAGAAGCATGCAAGAAGCATCTAATTCCACGACTCTCATTTACCTTCGTTTGGTGCAGGGTTGCCACGAACATTAGAATTATTGTAATTCAATGTTTTTATCTTCTTCGTAAGCGATACACAACTGATAAGGTAAAAAAATTTCTCTTGCGAGACTTTTTTCTCATTGCCGTACTATTATTGTTTAGTTCAATCAAATTTAGATAGTAATGCATTGTCTTTTAACTGCATATAAGAAAAAAAATAAAATGGAATTGGCTATTTTATAATGATGTTAAAAGTTTTATATTTTAATTTCCATTAAATATTGAGACCGCAATATCGATCACTGACCAGATAACTGGATTAGTATGGGATTAAATAAGAAAATCGCTTCTTCATTTCAATTTTCCTAAGATCAAGAGCTTCAGTTTTTCGTTTGAAATTTATACATAAGATGGTGGCACGAGAGCAATTTCGATGTAACATGATGGATCAAAGTTCCGGACGCACGTTAATCTTTCATTTCAGTTCTTCCAAAGCATTTAACAAATTTGAATTTAATTCAGATCACTCTTTCCATGAAAAAAGAAATTAAAGCCCTTTGGGGAAATTCACCCCAAAGTAAACGTTTTTTAAACCCTAGTTTCATTTACGGAGCAGATTTAATTAGTTCTTTAATAATAATCAGTTGCTTACCTTTTCCGATTCTGATGTTTTTTCACAGATATATAAAAGCAGAGGAAATGAGGAAAAGAAAGGAAAACAATAAAATGCGAACTTCTTCCTAAAGATAATGTGGACTTATAGTCGGCGATTAAGCTGACAATTGGTTGTGGAGAAGAATAACATCACGGATTAAAAGAAAGAAAGACTAAGCACTAATGATTAAGTGCTGCTTTTTGAAACTTGAAATGTTTGTTACAGGAGTAAAAATTCGATTCATTACTATAAAAAGGCAATGTTATGGTAACGGAGAATGTATACTTTACTTTTGTTTTTAATATAGTTGGAACACAAAACTTTAAAACTTAAAAGAACCCGAAAAAGTATTATTAAAAGTATTGTCTGCTTAACAGATTCCGAGACTAAGGCTAATCTTGCTTTGAAGTTCATAACAACAATATTAATTATAACAATTAAAAATATTGTCGGATAAATTCATTGTTAAAATAACGAATTGATTTTTAAAGATGTTTTCCTATTATTTTACATTTTCCGTCTGATGTTGCTTCGAGATTTTACGATTACTTTCTGAAAGAATTTGATGTATGATGCGTATACGATTTTCTGAAATTTCGTTATTGACATAAATTTAGTTTTTTACGCATTTAATTATGATTATAAATTATTTATATAAGTGAGATTGACATGTTTTAAATTTTTACTTGTTTGTACATAAAACAATTTGAATTTTTTAAAAAATTTAGTTGTGGTGCAAAATTAAATATTTTTATGTCATAATATTCTCCATGTAGATATTGAATTTGGTCATTCCGCAATTCCATTTGTTGCAAATTATATATTATTCAGAATAATCTCTCGAATCATTGATTGAACGAAGTTATGATGAACTAGTCTACAAGACGTACGATTTTGAATTTTCGTTATTGCATTAAATAAGTATATTATTAATAAATAAATAGATATTCAAAGGAAAAAAAAGACAAATATTTCCGTGTTTTTTGTCTCAGTCTCAAAAATTAAAATCGGGTTTTTCACTCTTCAGAACAATGTCAAAATTACATTGATTTAGTCCATCGACGATCTGAAACTTTTCAATTCATTGTCCACATCTTCAACAGCTGGTTTTTGAAAATAAGAGAGGTCAAGCCTGAAAAAAATTTTTCAAAACTTATCAATAAAAATATTAAAACTATATAATTTTCAATTCCCATTAATTTTAAATGAAAACGACTTCCTGCAAATATAAAAAGTGGATGTCTACTAACAATATTACTAAATGTACGTATAGTTTTGCCAGGAAAAAAATAAGTGAGGTTAGATATTTTTTTACTGCAGGAAATTGTAGACCAACACTCACAAGAAAACCGGTTTAAATCTATTTTTGGATTATTCTGGATCATAAAAAGGTTTAGAGCTTTCAGCAAAATGATGAAAACAATAAAAGTAAACGCATTTCTCGAAATATACCACATCTTAATCTATAACTTTTTGTCATTGAAGCGATTAACGTGAAGTAGACAAACTAACATTTTATAATTTGCATCACGGATTCTTGAAAAAAATTACACATTAAAGAAAGCAAAATTTTTAAGACTAACTAAATTAATCACGAGTCCAACAAGAAATTATAACATTTTTCCGCGACAACTTTTTCGTATTGTCAGATGTACATTTTAAATTGCTCAGTGGAAAAACCAATTTTCTTCCGAGTTTTCAACGTTAATTGAACAAAAAAACATATCGATTACTGAAACTGCTATTGGCACCAAACTCCAAATGAAATTTATTAATGCAATAAATAATTATCGCAATATGTGAAATAATAATAATAAAATTAATATTACATTTATGTCATTAAATAGGATTCCAAAGACGTTATAACTGGTACAGTCAGGATGGCCAACAGTGACCTTTCAAAACTAATTTTCATAATCTTTTCGCATACAAGAGAACAAATATGATTCATTACGAAGAATATTATGAATCGGTTAAAGGTAATTATTTTGACTTACTTTTTTCTGTAACGGAGAATAATTAACAAAATGATTGCATTACCGATGAAAAGAGCGGCCATAAGAATGGACGGAATAACGATGTCTAGAAGAAAATGAAAATGAGTATTTCGATTAGACAAGCGACTAGGAAAAGATATCGCAAACGGAATATATTTGCGATTTCTCGTTCCAATTTTCATTTTTAAAATTTTTATTTATCATATTATATAATTTACATATAATTTCATTTTGAAATTTCATACAGTGTAACAGACCTTTCACTGTTTCTTCAATATTTGCACTTGATTTTGTGTAAATAGCACTTTGTACGGGCTACAAATAAAAGTTTTTTTTTTTTTTGATAAAAGCCTTGCAGACGGTCTGCTTTTACGGCGCAATTCGCTTGCTGTACGCGACATGAAACTGTTGGAGTTACCAGAAATCAGTAATAAATAAAATGGGGTCTTAAATGTGTACACGAAAATCAAATTTTGCGTCTGATTTTGCTTCTTAAGGTAAATAAAATTCATCTACTCTTAAGTGAGACAACTTGTCACACAATTAGAGTGTCACGAACGGACAAAACAACGAACACGAAATGCTTGATCAAAATTAATACGTAGTGGAGGACGACGATCAACGGCCAATAGTAAATAATCATCATGAATTAAAAGTGTTCAGTAAATATAAGCATTTCGGGTAAAATATTGTGGAGTATCTGAATTTGTGTGAAAAATAAATCGGGTTCGAATTTTTTCCCAGGACGTTTTTTTCAACCTACTCCGGTTACTAAGGTTTATTTTTCCCACTGGAGCATGGTTAAATGTAAGTCAGGCAAGATGTATGTCGTCGTCCTCAAAAATCAGAAAAAAAAAAAAAATTATCTGAAATTTTTGCATTTTCTTGTTTCAAAAAATTGTTGTAGAAAAAGCGGAAAAATCTACGCCTAACCCGAATGGCGATTTTCCTCATTAACGAGTTAAAAGTTTTTTTTTTTGGCAAATTAAAAAAAATAAATAAATAAATAATAAAAAAGATGCATCGAACGTGAAGAAAGATGACTTTGTGTTGTGGGTTCATTTTTAATATATCACGTTAACTTTTGCATATCAAAAAATTTGATTTAATCGTATCTGAGAGAGAAAAAAATATTTCACGTCTCCTTTTTGCTGAGCGATTTACTCCTAAAAGAATTAAAATCATAAAGCCGGATTATGTTGTACATCTAGAGTTAGAGATGTCAAACGATTGCCCGTTCTAAGGTATAAAAAGCAGATTTTTTCCTTTTGCTGTTGTGGAGAATTACAAAATTTGAACTGCATTTCGTTCTTACCTTTTAATGTATTTATTTGTTCCATGATTACTTTCTCTGCCCGAAAATTGACTTTCAAATAATTATTTGTCTCTAATTTTGCATTTACTTTCACTGTTCCACCTAAAAATAAAACTTTTGATTTATTTACATGTACAAATTATTAAGAAAGCAAAAATAATTCATCTTCATTAATTTTATTTTCAGCAAAACTTCACTACACATATATATATACATGTGTTGTTATACGTTATGTGTACATATATATATATATGTGTTGGTAATTTTTAAAATTTTATTTTAACAAATTGAAACTGTTTTATGTTTTTTGAATGGTGGAATCTAAGCTAAATTGAGTGAAGAGGAAATAAAAGTAAAAAGAGTAAATTTGCCTGAAAAACCCATTCAGGAAAGTGGATTCCTGAATTTCGACACAAGAGAAAAATGTAACTTTCTTCTTTCGGTTTATTTTCGAATGTAAACGCTGTTTTAAAAAAATTTTTTTTTCGAAACACATATTATTTACATGACAGCAAAGTGAAAAAAAAAATATTGTTTTATCTCACGGGCATCGCTTTTTCGTGTGTCTGGCACTGGGCTGATAATTTAACCAAAATGTCAATGCGCCTTTATTATTTCAAAATAACTTTTTACCTAAGGTTTAAAAAAAAAAAAAAATAAGAAAAAGAAAAAGAAAAATCCAATCAAGGAGAAGCGAGACTTTTAATGGCACTTGAGAGACGAGCGGATTCGATGAAATTAAAACTTAATTTTGGCGAAGGCTAAATGAAAAAAACGAAGAACTGAAACTTTTGCATACGGAAGCGATGATCCGATCGCAATTTCGAATGCAAAAGCAATATTTGCCTGTAAAAAATAAATTTTCTTTTTTACCAGGTATGAAATCAGCTCCCGAGGCGGGCCCGTCAGCAGCCGTGCACAGCGTCGCATCTAATGACTCACTTTCTGTTTCCGGTGCAAGAGAGCTAAGCGCGTTTGACAGTCGCAAAAGTTATTACGCAATCCTTACTTGAAACATTCACCTGCCGTGGTAGCAGACTCAACTTTCCGAGTGGCAAACGGTAAAACGACCTGGTTTAAATACGCTTAAACGGCCTTGCAGTATCCGCGCGCAGAACGGAAGTGGATTCGAAAGTCGGATTTGGAGGAGCGATCCCGGGGGAACCTCATTAAGTTGGCGTTTCCCGCGATCCCGAAGGAACGATTTGACATTGATTCAAAGTTTGCGGCGGATGTGGATTCGCGAGTGCCGGCGTCGTCTTTCTTCCCTTCCCGGGGACCTTCTGATCTGGAATCGGATTTTGTCTGCGATTGCTTCCACCGATGGCGGGTAAGAAAAATTCGTTTTTGGGAATATTTTTTTTATTTCACCTTTAAGTTTTGCGCCACTGGTTCCCCCCCCCCCCTCCTCTCACGTTGTCCGAAAATTTGTGTTAGATTTAATGAAATTTTAAACATTTTTCAGGGCTTCTAAAATTTTTCAGGCATGCATTCTGAATGCCATTCCGATTGAGCAACTTATTCTAAAATTTGAAAATTATATTTCACATCTGATACTTCCCTGTTGAAACATCCGCTTAATTCCAATATCGATACGGTAGTCCACTGACTTATTCGAAGAAGATACGTACGTGCAAAAGACAATTCCTTGATAATAATCAAATAATGAACAGAAATATATTCCCAGACATGAAGAAGATGTTTGAAACGTTTGAAAATGCCTAAATCGTGCCCGATGCATAAGTTATAAGACAATAACTTTGTCACAACGGGTTTTAAGCAATGGATTAAGTGAATGAAGAGGAATCAGATTAAGAAATTAAAGGTTGGGAATTACGTCGATGAAAAATTTTACAGCAAAAGGATGAAATTCGACATTGCTGCCCGCGAACAATTTAATATGGCTCTATGATGAGCATTGTAAATGTTTCGGGAAAAAATTATTAAAATGCTTTAGGTGTGCTCGTCAGACATTTATCCGGGACGAGTGTTATGGAAATTTTCGCGCTTTTAACTGATCCGTTAAATCTTTTTTTCATGCGAGCGGATGCTCAGTCTGCCAACCGGGAAATGTTAAAAGCGGACGGAAGAGAAATTATTTCGTTGACGTAAGTCAAAGGAGAAATTCTCAACTTACGAACGCAATCTGGTACCGGGTGATACCGGAAGCTGCGATCGCTGCAGCGCAAAATTCTATCTCTCGATCCGGTGTCCGGAAAGACAAATCCCTGGCAACATCTGAAGTGAGCCCGAGTTTCGTTTCTGTACATCAGGAATCCATCCTTCGGGATCTTCGGAGTAAAGCATCCCACGGCTGAGAGTAAATACGTATCGGATCATTACTATTATTATTATTTATTTATTTTTTTTTTTTTTCAAGAATTCGTGCCTTGAAATATATTAAGCGGTGCGGCCACACTTACGTTTGTAGTAGAAAAAAATTCCTCTCTTCGGAAAAACAAACTTAGATTTTGCTACGAGAGAGACTTTCAGTGACGGACCCGAAGACTGAATTTCCACGTTTCCTGTCGGATCTCCGCAGGCCGTCATCTTTTCGAATCCCTCTTCGATGACCTGAACCCAATCCGAACAGCTCCTTTCCAAAGGAGCGATTCCTCTGAGAGATATATCAAGAAAGTTGATCTTCAGCATTTGGAACGGTCGGGCTCTCAGTGACCAGTGACAGGCCGTTTCACCAACATAAAACCTCGGATACCCGGGAGACTGTACGAAACCTTCGGAGTCGGCATCCAGATCTGCAACGCACGACTTGATGATGCGAGCATCTGCAAAGTAAGATCACGTCGCATAACGTAAAGGAAAAACAAAAGCTTAAATGTTCCAAATCAAAGATTATATATATATATATATATTGAGGTGTTCAGCTCCCGTAAGCAAGTAAAAGATTTTAAGTCCACGAGGTTCCGAGTTGGAATACGGAGAGATGCGGAAAAGCAGCTAAATTTTAACTTTTTGCTTTAATGAAAAAATTACAGAAGGTTTACATTCCAAGTGCTTCTTGCACGAGATGAACCGCACAGTTTTATACATTTTCGGTTTACGAAGCAGAAGGCGGCAGCTAATTATTGTCTTAAACCAGTCCCCTCAGTTTCCCATATTTGTTTAAAATCTGCAGTAATTTAGAGATTACTTTATGTTAAAAATGATAAAAAATCGAATTACTGAATTTACTTCACAGATAACTGTTATCTTAACGTGTAATAAACTATTTTTAATTCAGATTGAATAACATGTGACTTCGAGGAAATACGAGAGAGACCGCCACAAAAAGTACAAACAGATCATTTGCCTGCCTCGGAGACATCCAACGTGAAGGAAAAGCCGGCGAAGATTGAGTCATTTGAAGATCACCGCAGCTGGAGAACTCTAGAAGGGATGCCGATTGTCCGGCCTTTTGGAAGTCGGCCTGAGATTTTTGAATTTCCTCAAGGCAGCAGAGCTCGGATCGGTCCACCAGGTTGTAATCCCGCGTTCGCGATAAGAAGGATCTCGGAGGCGACGGAAATTTCGTGTGACGTAAAGTAAGTGGTCATTCGGTTTTCCTGCTCTTTTCCTCCAGCGTGAAGCTCCTAGGTGGCTCCTCCTCCGATAAAATCCCCAGGCTGTCCATCCGAGACCAATCACGCTCCTGTTTCCCGACAGCCGTCTGTTCTTCCAGCTCCAGCGTCGGGAGATCGAGGACCCAAATCGAGAGTTGCACGGTTTTCAAGCTCCGGACCTTGCTCCCGCAAAGGGGCTCGGGAGACGTGCATGAATAAAAAAGTTCGCCGAAGGTGGGCAACTGAGATTTCCTCCTCTGAAAAATGGCTGGGGGCGAAAGCAACTTTCTGTTTTTGGGCAAACTACCATTCCGATCGCATCTTCGACAGCGAGGACAAAGCTGCATCTATGTACTGCGCCTCCGAGAGAAAAATCTAACAAAAATCCCCTTTGCACGACTGACCCAGTTATAAACGAAATGATGCGATATCGATTTTTGAGTGAATTCTTTGGGGTGTCGCCGCATATCGCACTTTTCTGATTGAAAGCAACCCCATATAGCAGTGCACCCCACGCAGCTATTCACTCGTCACCCCCATTTTTCTCTATTTGTTATTTTGCTTTGGTAAAAATTTTCATCCAAAGTTACTCCTCTTGCCTATCATATCCATTTCCAGCCATCTGGACAAATGGCCCTAATTCAATAAGTGAAGTCACAGCAGACGGTGCATTTCGCAAATGTTTTTCCTTATACGCGCATTCTTAATAGGATACATTCAGCCACTCTTCTCTCCGGATTGTTACAGCAACATTTTTTGAACGCGAAACTTTCGCATTCGATATATTATACGTATATCGATATCCTATAAAATTTTTGAAATACAACAAAATAACAGCACTGAGATCTGTAATCCAGTTACATTGATAATGGTAAATTTTCTTTCAACAAAAAAATATTAATTCGCCATACAAAATTCGAGGCAAGACACCCCGAAATAAACAGAATAGGTACATGGCCGATAAATTTATTAATTAATTAAATTAATATCAAATATGTATATAAATAATCGCAAATCACCTCTGAAAATGTTTCAGTAACCGTAATCTCATATCGTTTACGATATACCAGTGATTTATTTGTAAATCTCTTTACTGACTAAATCTCTTTTTAATAAATTATGTGAATAATGAACGAAAGAAAAACAACAGTGTACATGAAAAGGAGAGCAACGAGCAGCAGGAGAAAAGAGAGAGAATTTTTCTCTTTCTAACCTTTAACCTGCACGCGGCTTTCTGTTTATCCGTCAGGATTAAACAGCATTTTTTGCGGCCGTCGACAGCGTTTTCCTTTTCTCCTCCGTCCGCCACCAAACGATGTCCGGCCGGGAGACGAACAAATGTTCGTTATGGAATGAAGACGTCTCATCTCGGTAATCGCCCTTTTTATATTCCGCCATGTATGAAATAAATCATGTTGAAAGGGGCACACTCGTAAGTTTTTTACTGTCGGGGAAATTTAAAAATTTCCCCCGGCCCTTATCCTTATTTTCGCATCCCCATTTTGATTTTCGCATTTTATCACTGATGCACATTAAATATTGACGCACTCACCGTCCACGCAGAAATAGCGAAGGCGAACTCTCCCGGACCCCCATGTGGCCGCCGGAGCATGGTCTTCTTTCAGTATAAAACTGCAGTAGTTCACTCCGGAGCATCTTGAAATAAAAAAAAAAAAAAATTAATCTTTCGCACCGACTGAAAAATGGCATAAAAAGAACACAAACTTTTTTTTTTTTTTTTTTTATATCTAGAGAAGATAAAATTTGGAACATCAACAGAGATTTATATAGCTGATGTGAAAACGAAGTGAACCGAGGCCTTACATAAAACCCGAACAAAAGAAAAAGGAACGTGAAATTTTTCCGACATTTTGATAATCTTCAACCTAAGTGCGATACGGAAAATAAGGTGCAAAATTGTTATTAATGATCGGCGGCGATAATTGAAAATTTTGCAAATTCTGCCGGTGTCCGTCCGAAGGTCTTGTCCGGCAGGAAAGGCACGCTCCCACTGTTCGAGGTAAAGGGAAATTCGTTAATGCTGTGCAAATTACTTCAGGTTACTCTCCCGACTTTTGAAGTCGCCGCAACGAAAAATTAGGAATTTCGAAAAAGGACGGGATGATTTGCGTTCACATTTTCCCGATTCCTATTTATATGTAATATCATCATAAGGCAGGCTAACCTGCCTTATTCCATTCTCCGCGTTTTAGAAATAGCAGGAGCCTCGTGCCTGACCTTAGTCAGTTTTAATTGTGATTGCTGCCCTAAGTCATTTTATTTGAATATTTGAATTAAAATCGCTGCATGGATAGGGAGAGGGTTGTACAAATTCACTCGGGCGTTAGCCACGATTTCATATTTTTTTTTTTTTATACCATTGCTGCTGCCGCAAAAATCGTTGAATGCCTTGCCTTTACCCCGTAGAAAACGGGAATGAAGCCGTCGAGAGCAAATCTCACTTTTACACATTGCGGGTGGGCCGGCTCTCATTTGCGTAAGCAAGACGTGCTGCTGCAGGGCCAATAAGTGTGTATCAAAACTCAAAAAGCTATCTGTTCCGGATTTTTTTTTTTTATTGGTGTATTCAAAACATTTGTTCTTCTTCAAAAATCTTCAAATTCTGTTTGAGTGATGTGCACCCTCCTGAAGGACCATTCCTTGGAGTTTTCTCTCCCCAGGCCCCGATATGGATGGCGTTTAAGAAAATAATGGAGGTCGTGAAGGTTCTGGCTCCAAGAAGTGTAGCAGTTAGCAGAGCAGATATGTCTGGACGGTGAATCGGCATGTGGAAATGCACGCATGGATCCTTTCACTGGACCGATTTGTTAAAGAAAAACAGAGTAAGGACATCAGTGAGGATAAAGAAATTGTGTGTTCTCTAGCCAGTTTCTCTTCTGCCTCTGAATCTTTCCTTTGGAGGGTCATAAGAAAGGTGGACATGAAGCTGTCCAGAAACGTTCATCAATCCACGTTCACTCAGCCCTCCTGCACAATATTGTTGAGGGGATATCCATAGCGAAGTGCGCTATTTCACTTCGCTACAAACATACCCCGATATGTACATTTATGTTATGATAACCCCGTTCCACGCGGTTCAGTGTTTAGATCTCGTCGAATAGGGTGGGCATTCTAAAGCAGAAGAAAATCCAAGTCCTGACCGTATTAATCCTGTTAACATAAGCATGGTGTTTCGTCGGAAAAAAAGACTATAGTTTGGATAGTGGCGAGAACGTATTCGAAAAACTCTTCGTATAAGCGGCGATACTCGAAAACAAGAGCTTTGTGAGGTCGCCTTATGTTTCTCGGGCTATATTGGATATAATTACACTACGTAAAATATTAACGTTACCATAAAGGTAGGAACCGTAGCTGGTCTAAAAATGTAGCTGATATTTTGGTGCGCGAATATATAAACGTAACTTATCCCAACAAGCAAGAACTGTTTTTGAGCTCGTGATGTATGTTTTTATTTAATTGATGCCCAGCTTGTCATCTTCAAGGCTCGGCTTCTAGTGAAGGTCCATTCTGTTGTTTTATTCGACAGTGAATTCCCTCACGAACTAGCAAAACCCAAATATGATAAGTAATCTTTGGATATCCCGCATTCTTTGCCTCTGGAACGGGTTGCCGTTAGTGCTGCCATTCATAATAAAGAATTGCATGCAGAAAAATGGTAACATTCATACTTTATTAACCATCTTTAACACTTGTGATGAATGTAAGCAAAACAACTGACTGCGAAGTCTGTACAATAATTTTGCACCTATTTTTGCAAAGGGGTGGGATATGAATTTACATCGATGGGAAAACAATATCAAATAAAAAAAGTATTGCACGGCTTCACACCATCAGCAATCATCTCCAAAACGTATTTTAACAATGGAATCGGCAAAACTTTCTTCTAAAACTAATTTTCTTCTTTTTTTCTATTTCAGCAATCGTTCAAATTCCTAAAGATCAACATAACCAGACTTTACCTCCTGTTGACGGCGTGCCTGAAATCCAGTCGGAGGGGTTGTGAGCTCGACTTTAGTTTTGCGTAGAGATTTTCAGAGTCGTTCTCCTTGTAAAGCCTCCAGAGCTTTTCATCCAGCAAATTCAGTCCTTCGCCACAAATGCCCGCAGGTTCCGCAAAGAAAACTGCCTCTGTTACTGCGATTTTGGCATCCATACTTTCGCAAGTCAACCGAAATTCGGTGTCCTGGCACCCCGAAGCTTCTAGCATTTCTGTGCAAAAAAAAAAAAAAATATTCACGAATTATGCACGAGTCGCGTAAAGTAATTTTGACTTGGTCAGCTACCAGCCGAAATTCCTCACCGTGATGACCGGATGAGGAGTGATTCCACCGGAAAACTTGAGCGAACGCCGCCAGAACAACGAGAGTCCTCATGATTTCCGCAGCGGGATCATTTTCAGAAGCGCAAGCGAAAAGGAAAATTGAAGCCTTTCCCGGCGCTTACCACGTGGGGCGCGAGCGCATACTGCCCTCTAGAATGATCATCCCTCGACGCAATTTCGAATCTTCGCCGAAAGGCGGGGACACTGTAGCCGGCCTCGGCTCTCTTCGGGAGTTTGCCGCTCGTGCAATCTGCACGGGAGTAGGATGGGAAACTAGCAGGGAAATTTGAATTACCAACCGCTTCGGGCAAAGTTGGCAACTGGGACATCGAAGAGATTACCAAAGGCGAGTCGAAAAAAAGAAATCGAAGAAAACTCCTTTCGTCATTGCATCGCCGCACATTGGTTTCCAAGACTGGATAAGTTTCAAAAATTGCTATAATGACTATCGATATTTAAAATCCAAAAAAAATTTTAAATTCTCATTTATATCTTCTTGAAAATAGTCCGAGAGGTAATATGTCGGGGATACTGCAAACATTTCTTCCTTGCAGAGTAGCATTGAAAATAGATTTATCGAACCAGTTAATTTTTTCGCTGAATCCTTTTTAAGAATCCTTTTTAATCCTTCTACATCCTTTTTAAGACATCTAGGGAGTTAAAGAAAAATGAGAAAGGCAAAAAGAATTAAGCGCTAAAAAAAAAAAAAAGAAAAAAAAAATCTGAGGCTCAACATTCTTGTTGACCATTCCGCCATATCAAAGAACGTTGCATTAATGAGCTGGAATAATTTTCGATTTGGCACTAACAAATCCGCTTATTCAACGGTTTTATGAATTAGAGAGTTGAAATATAAAAAAGCCCTAATGGCGATCAGTGAAAAAAAATAAATTTGTTTTTAACGATTTAACAAGCAAAAAAAAATATTGTTTTTGCTTGAGAATACTACTTATTTCTTTGATAAAAGTTTCAGTTTTAAAACTTTTGTTGAGGGGAAGGAAACTGTTTCATTTCGTATTAAAGCAATGCCATTATTTTTAACTCACGAAAGATTTTTTTTGTATTTCTGAACAATGCATAATAAAAAGTTTCCGAACTAACGCCTAGGACAAATGTCGGTTTTTTCAACTTGACTCGTAACAGAACGACATAAATCAGCAGTTTAATTCATAAAGAGTAATGTTAATGTTTTTTCGTGTTTTTTTTTTTTTTGGGAATTAAATCGGTCGTGTTGCTTCATATCTTATCGCGATTTTTATGGTATATTTGCATTAGGATAATGTGAGTAAAATCAAACATTCGGTATCAATCAAGACATAGGATCAAGTTCAAAAAAAAAAAAAATATTAATTATTTTCCAAATACTAATCCGAAATAACGATTTTCCTTCAGTGAAATCGAGAGAGATGAGAGGCTGAGGAAAAGGGGAGAAAAAAAATAACGTTATGATTATTTCCGATATTCTGACCTAATTAGAAATTACTGTTCTCGTGTACTGGGATGAATACGAAGTCGAATTGAACCTTTCGGTAAATAAAATCATAAAAAACGTCTAAAACTTTTAACGTCGCTCAACAACTTTATTCTGATAAAAAAAAAAAAACAAAAAACATTTTGAAATATCCATTTTTACTAAAAGGATATTTAGGTTCCTTTTTTTTTTTTTATAACAATGTGAAAATTAATCTATCGAAGAGCAGATAATTGTTCTGGTGTGCAGGTGATTGCGAAAATGACAATCGTAATAAATTATAAGTTTATAATATTCTAAATAAAGATTAATTTTCTTAAAAAAATTTTTTTGAAAATTCCAAGGATAAGGTTTTTAATAATTAAATCCAGAAGTAATAAATAAATGATTTGAAGGATAAAACTTTTTTTACACATCAATAAAGCAATTTTAAAAATTTATTCCTAAATTTCTTTTTCGAATTTATACATCACAGATCTACAATTAAAAATCTGATATATCTAGACAACTTGATCTCGGAGAATCAACATCTTTTTATGAGTTCATTCCATAACTAGAGGACAATCTCTATAAATTCCATGGTAATTTTTTAAGATAAATCACGACTTGAATGCCAATCAATGGATGTTTAATCAATTTTAACGGCACTGTAAATCTTTCTAATAAAAGCATAAGCCGCAAAAAAACCAATCGTGCCGGTTAGCAACCAAAAAGTCATTACCATGAGGAACGTATACCCATAGTAAAGCAATGTTGGAATGAATTCTGTGATTTCTAAATTATTTATGAAATAGAATATCGAGTAAGCCAAGACGTACACAGCTGATCCTCCGGATACGAATAGGCTCCGCCACCACCAGTGATAATCCTAGAAAATATTAATCATCTGTTATTTAAAAAGAAAACAAAAAGAGAAAAAATATATACATGAACAATCTTATTCTAATATGAAAGTTCATGGAAAATTCCAAATTTATTCAATCAGGAAAATAACAATCAAAAAAGCAATTATTATACAGTATGAAACTCCTTTTTAAATATTTGTTTATTGGAAAATTATAATAAGAAAAACATAATGTTGTAATTTAATCAATTACTTTAAAATTAAAGACGATTTAAAAAAAAATTTTTTCAGTTTAAGATTGAAAATTACCTCACCACAAAGCTGGAAATAAATCATTACAATTGATATTTGAGAGCAAGATACAACGAGAATCAAAAATACTAAAAATAAAAATCCAAATAAATAATAGAACTGATTTTTCCAAATGGCAGTCAAAACAAAGAACAGTTCGATGAACACTGCACCAAAAGGAAGGACTCCGGCCATGAGAGTGGAAAGAATCGGGTTCATATACCAAGCCTGATCGGGAATCTACAAAGAAATCCAATTCACTGATTTACTTTATTTCTTTTGCTACAAAAAAATTCATAATTTAATTTTGGTAATATAAAGTAAAATGTGAGTGACGAAATTCATACCTGACGAGGAATTTGATTTGTTCTTACGGGATGTTGATATGGAGCTTTCCTATATCCAAAGAAGCTTCCGACGTAAACGAGTGGAAACGAAATTCCAAACCATAGGCACAATAAAGAGATCATAGTGGAAAATGGTACTGCTCCAGAGGAATGTTTCCCCCATATGAAAAAGTTAAGGAAAAAGCAAGTGCCGAAGACAATACTTGGATATAATGTTGCCGTCTGAAACAAAAGCGACATTTTCTATTTATGACAGTTTCTTTGAGTTCTCGAACAGTTTGTAGAAAAAGAGAAAAGATGATAATATTTTGTCTAGAAATTTTCAATATCTTTTTAAATTTTTTACTACCCTGATATTACTATCTCTTACTGTTCTGATACCTAGTCTGGCTCCTTATTCAAGATCTGGGCACTCGGCAAACCTTATTTTTTTTGCGGTCCATTTATCGATATTTTCTGCTTGCTGATTCTCCTTAGATATAACAGTAAATTGGAAAAATAATATCCAAGTTCCGACATTCACATTGTAAGGGCTTTTCACAACTATCGAAGGATCAATTAGATACTAATTTTTAATATAGATCATCTTTGATTTGAAGGATTCAAATGAATGAAAGATCCGTCTCTGCGATTATTTTTCTTGGTCATAATAAAAGCAACATTACATGATTATCGAATGACTTTGCCTTTTTAAACTTATATTTTACTAATCCCTGGGGAAACTCAAGATAATTTACTCGGAGTTTCTATTAAATATTTGTCAAATTTTATAAGCCTTTAATATTTTTCACCTATCTCATTAAACAGATCGCATAAAATATCAAAATTTTGCATTATGAAATTAAGTGTCATATGAAAATTGCAAGGCAGCTATAATTATTTTAAATAAGTCAAATTAATATTTCATATTTACCAAAAATGCTGCCCGTTTCCATTCTCTTCCTCTCAATGTTTTGTATATTCTTGCACCATAATAACCGGCAACAACACCAAAACAAACATAAAGAAATATAGCTGCCGTCATAAGCGCTCCTCTTGAAGCCGGTGATAACATCCCCAGCATGGCAAAAACTGAAATAGAAAAATCCAAAATCGTCAAAAGTGGTAATGCCGCATGGTAAATTAAGGAAACAAAAATGAAAACAAAAGTAATAATATTTTATCGCAAGAAAATTCAAGAATTTTAAAAGCACAAAGAAGCTTGTTAAAAATATACGTACACAAAGTTAGCAGAGCCATTACAAATATCTGAACACCGGTTCCGATTACGGCAGCAAAAAGTCTTGGATATCGCGGAGGTCTAAAGACATCTCCATGGACTAACTTCCAACCAGTTTCTTCAATGGCTTCATCGGGACCTTCATCTGCATTGTAGCGAGCAATATCACGCCTCAACGTCCTTATAATGATCATCGTCAAAATTCCTGTTTGCATTGATACATTAAATTTTTAAATTATAATATATTAAGTAATTTTGCTATTTTTGAAAAATAATTTGAAATAATTGAAACTTTCACTAAACATATTAAAACATAAATTTAAATGGAAACAAGCAGCACTTTCTTTTCACTCTTTACACATCGATACCATTTGAGAGAAATATGTAAAAACTTAGTAAAGAACTTAAAATTGTCTCTGGTGTAGAAATTATGTCTCTTTTTTTTTTTTTTTTTTTTAATTTCTTTTATTGTCATTTCATTATTTTTTAGGAGAAATTTAAATTCGATATTTATCCATTTAATTTTGAACAATGAAACCAATTTTCGAATTTTTTGTCCAACTTTTTTTTAAAAATAAAACAAATTATCTGTGCAATTAAGCACCATTTTAATAGATTTATTAACTGATAAATGATGAGATTCACGCACTTATCTGTAAGACCGATTGGTTCATTAATGATCAGTCCAACAGAGAAGAGCATTTGCTTTTGTGACGGAGCTATATCATATCAAAAACAATATTGATATTTAACCCCTAAGTATTGAAAAGAAAAAAATCTGTTTTTTTCCAGATTTTCCATGGTTTTAACTGCCTGAGTTTTTGCATCAAAATAGTCATGTGAAAAATTCATTACAACCATTGATATTGGTATATTTCGCTTAGTGGACGTTTCACGAAGAATTAAGATCAGAAAAATGATGTTTCAAAATTTCTATAATAATATAATTATAATATATAAATTATATAATTTAACAAAAATATAAATTGATAATATAATCTAATCTTAACCGTTCATAAAGTATGATTTCAAAAAGATATTAAACTTCTGAACTTTTTGAATGATATCGAATAATATGATAATTTATTCAACTTAAAAAACTGATATTTTTGTAAAGAATGAAAATTATTTCGTCTTATTTTACTCGCAATCCTTTGACTATCAAATATCATAGAGCATGATCATAAGTTAATATTCTTAGATTTAAAGCATTATATTAAAAAATTTGTTTTAAAACGTTAAAGTTTCATGGACGTTTGGATTTCATATAGTAAAATTATATTAAAGTTTTGGTCAACAATTCAAAAATACAATATTTGAAGCCTTGAAGTGCTATAAAAAAAATACACATCGCAATGCAGTACTAAGCTGAACAAATCTGAAATCAATTTTGTTAAGAGAAACATAAAATTAAAATATTTATTCCAATATATAAATTTAGGACTTTCTCTGTTCCTACGAGAGCAGTTAAATCGAAAAATGTTCTCTTAACTAATATATGTTACATTATTGTATATTTACGTAATATGAAACTTTTCTTTAATCTAAAATGAAATTAATTTGTATTTAAAATAAGTCATGTATATATATATATATACAGGCTAGGTTATGTATATATCATGTATATAAATATATATAAATTATAACCATAAATCAAGAACGTCTTTTCTATTATTAATTTATGTTGAAAACAATTAAATCATTTAATCGCTTTCTTCAAAATTGTTTTAGACCTTTTTTCCTTCTTTTCTTTTTTCTGTTTTTAATCTTTAGCTACGTGATTATTTTTAAATTAAGTTTTTTTTATTCTAAAAAAATTACCTGAAAGGAAAAATACAACAACAAGTGAATTAAGTATGGAAAACCAATGAATATCAACATCTTTCATTGACAAATATATGTCCCATCGTGATGCCCATTCAAGATTTGATTTCTTCCATTTCACTGAATAAGTAAAGAAAAGCGTCGTTCCTTTCGGTAACACTATCTGGGCTTTCGTTTTCTTCGATTGCGGTACAATACATTTGCTCTTTTCAAATTTGTATTCGTGGATATCGATACTTCGTGGTTCCACTTCAAATCCTACAACACGATAGTGTTTGCTGAAAGTTTGAAAATAAAATTTCAAGAAATTATTTTATAAATCAAAAATATTTTATTCATTTTTTCTAATGCTTCCAAATAGCTTTAAGAGAAGAGCATTGAAAAAACTGGCAGTATTTATAAAATATAGATCGATTTTATGTCTTCATTTTATTCATAGAAAACAAAAAAAAAAGAGCATGATGATAACATCGTACTTGAGAAAAAGAAAAAAATTACCTTAAATAATATTTTATACTTACACTAATTCAATTCAACATAAAAAATAAAGTTTGCTTTCTAAAATTTGCCAATTGCTTTTATTATCACGGTTTCAGAGTTTTGTTATTTAATTAATAATAATTAAAACCAATAATTTTTGTACTGATGATGAATCTTTGAAAAAAATCTGCTACTGCAAAAAATGAATGAAATCTGTCTTTACAGAAAATTATGTTCAGTCATTTTTAAAGAGGTATAAATTCGTGAACTATATAGGATCCATTTTCTTAACATTACAGAATTTTGAAATTTAAAATGAGCCGAAGATAAGAATTTTTATTTTAATATCATTTATAAATATTAATTATCAAGAGAATAATGGAAATAAAGGTTTATATAAGCAGATAATCAAAAGTAGGATTGATTCAAACTACTTGTTTCACCACACCAAGAATTAAAAATATTCATGAAGTTTAAGCGTGCAAACTCTAAGTGTTAGAGATTAGAACTAGGGTATCAAAAACATGCTAATAAACCCACTATGAACATTTGAAATTTAAAACAATATAATCAGTTTTAGTTTTGAAACCAAGCTTAATTGTTTAAAAATTTTAGTTAAAGAAATTGATTACTGACATACCTATCTGCTGCAGGATGGTAATATAAAATAATATTCAAATGATTATTTATTAAGGCATCCGAAAGAATAACTTCTCCTAATTTATATCCTAATTTAAAGCTGCCCTCGTTAGTCGTTTGGTCTACAACCCTTGTCGCTACAGGTAGATTATCCACCAATCTGAAAGCAATAAATATGGATAAATGTCAAAGTTTTTGTATTTTTCACAGTCACAAAATCAATCAAGAAATATTTTAAACGTCTCCATTTTTCCAGAATCCACTATTGTACCAGGAAATTTTCGAAGAATAATAACTTTTTTTTTTCTCAGTTTTGAACTTTAACATCTTTCACAAACTGAAACATTTAGTTTAAAATTTTGTTGACAATTGCCACTAAATTCTTCATTTGTATTACAGCCTTACAATCAGTTTTGATCAATAATAAATATGTAATCAACTCAAGTAAATTTAAAATTTTTTGAATTTGTTTTTTAAAATATGCAGCCTGGTTATTTCCAATATATTTGCGAATTCATAACTCTTAAATAATTAGATGCACACGAGTAATAGACACACTAAAAGAAAGCACAGATATTGAAATATGCAAATCTGTCAGCTTAACAATCTTAATTACAAATACTGCAACCATTCTTTAATCATATATGAAATAATGGCAATAATGTACAACTGTTATGACTTAGATTTTGAATAGACCGGGATTTGCTTACATTTTTATATAAGTATATATATTTAATTTCTTTAAAAATTAAAAAAACTGTAGGTAGATTAAATTTGAATGATACATCAAAATATTAAATTAATTAATTAAAAAATTTATACTTTAAAAAAGTAGGGGTTCTGCATTCTGCATTGCATATTAGGAACTGTCTTTATGTTTTCAATGCAGAATATTGTTTTTAAAGTTAATTATAACTAATATACATAAAGTTTTCAAATATTAATATATTTCACAAGAGGGCAATTTATATATCATTTTTAGAAAATGATGGATGAGAAATGGAAAAAAAAAATCTTCAATGAAATGATAATCTATTGGCTCTGTATGAATATATCACATTAAAACTTATATGTGTATATAAATACTTATCTGTGTGTGTTACATAAATTATGAATAAATTTATTTTAATTATTACTATGAAAAAAATATTTAAAATGAACCTGAATATAAAAAAATTTAAACAGCTTTAAAATACTTCATAAGATTAAAAGAAAAAGATCTTGATTTACACTATTAAGCAACATACAACACTAAATGACAAATAACAGACCAAATAAGTATTGATCTAATATAATAACTTAATATGATTTATTTTATTCCAAAGGAAATATTCTTTTGAATAAAATATTTTAGTGCATCCTTAACATTGATTGCTTATCTATATTTTTCTATTAAAATAATAAAAATACTTCAAAATAAACTTACAGATGAACATAATATTCATGTTTTATCTTAGAAATTACATTTTGAGATTGCTCATCATTCCAGTTCATTGGATTTCCAGGATCATGACATAGCAATTTGCAGTCAATATTTTCACCCATCATAACTTCATAAGGTGTATTGGTTATTCTATCTCCTCTTAGAACTTCTCCTAAGCAAATAATGTTACATTCAATTAAGGATAACCTAAGAATTTACACTTAGTATGTTGCCAAGTTTTTATATCTATTTAATCCATACATTTATAACATTAAAATCCCAATAATTTGAACTCATTGGGATTTTAAGAAATTCATTGATAATTAAACTAAGGTTCTTTTGAAAAAATTCAGAATTTGCAATTTTAATTATGCTATAAATTATTAAAATCTGTTTTATAAGAATAAAAGTAAAAATCTTTAATTTACCTTAAGATAATATTTACTTCTATATATAGAAGCATCAATTTAATTTAATATAATTTTACAGTGCAAAATATGAAGAATTTGGAATGAAGAATTATTATAAAATGTTTAAAGATAATTACTGAAATAGTTACCTAGGTTTTCTGATTTGTATACCAGTGTGCCATTTTTTGGTAAACAAAATGGTAATGAATAATATTCATAAGGTAGTTGTGTTTTCATGCTGGTAAGCTTTACTGCTTTAACTTCTATTTTTGATCCATTTCTAAATTCAACTGGAGCAACCCCAGGTACATAAAAACAACAACAAGTTGGGATTGTAATCACTAAATACCAAATACACCACTTCTGAAAAATGACAGATAATTCATCATTGACTTATAAATTACAAGTCACTGGAATATTGCATATAAAGATTGACATTATTTTTATAGACTGATGAATCAACAAAATAAAATAGTTATAAAAAATAAAGTACTGGCCACATTAATTTAATGGTTTTAGTGTATTTATTGAAAAATCACTTAATAATAATGAGCAAAAATCAACTTTCCATAAAAGAACATCAATAATTGCCAAAAATTAACTTGAGGAAACTTTGTGCTCTGGTAAAGAGTATCAATGATATAATTGGGAGGTTTCAAGTTTTACTCACTTTTTTTGTCATATTAAGTGAAAATGTTAAACTCATTCAGTGAGGAAGTTTTAATTACGATCATTAAGATAGAAATGAATTAAGCAAAGATATCGACGTGGCACCAGATTTTGAAAACAGAATACAGTACATTATTTCCAATTTATTTTGTAAACAGTAATTGTTTTTTTTTTTTTTTTTTTTTTTTTTTAAGCTAATAAATTCCAGCCTCTAGTTATTTTAAATGAAAACTTTTATACTTTTATCAGATCATGAGATGCATCACTAATTAACAATTTCATCAGTAAAAAACTATCTGAAAGTTTTAATATTAACGACTTACGATCAGTTGATCACAAAAAACTTGCGTTCACATTTTCATAAAATCATTTGTTAAATGCCGCAAATAAATTGATTCAGCAAGCGTTATGCGCCTTTATCTTAGAAGCCGAAAATAAAAACCATATAAGTAAGTAAAATGAACTGATAATTAAATGATAAATTTAATGTAAATATGTAGTTTTTCAATATAAAACACTTTCCTATTTAAGTTACACCTTCAGTTGTTATGTATTTCAAATAAAACCTGCAATCCCGCTTTTTTTTTTTTTTAAATTTAGTTCAGTGATTGCTGAAATTTTCTCACTTTCTATCTCCTTTTCTGTATCCCTCCTTAAACCTTCCATTTACAACCTTCGAAGCTATGAACGGTTTCCGTCTCTTTTTTTTTTTTTTTTTTTTTTTTTTTTTTTTTTTTTTTTTTTTGAGGAAAAAAAGTAAGAAAAATTTCACCACTGTAGATTCACTCAGCAAAGCAGAAGGTAAAGCGATCTTCAGTTCCTTGTCATTTGCCCTGCCATTAAGCCTAATTCTGTCTCAGTTGCGACCGAGCCCTCTGCAGCCACGCGACTCTGCGCCATGAAATTTAGTCGGATCATCTTGCTGCCGCAGCTCCGTTGCATAGGCTGCTGGATCGCAGAGGCGATCGCACGGAGCAGCCTGCCAGCGGTTTCATGGTTACTCACGATAAACGAGACCGAGCTTTTATTCTGATGATAACACTGTTTAAACTCAAAAATATCTGTCGTCATAGATGTGGCGGTCTTTCAAAATTTTAACATTCAGATTGGATTCGAGATTGTTTAATGCACTGTTATGAGAATGATTTATCTTTCTAGGTCAAACCGTAATGAAACCCCATTTAGCTTCGCCATGGACATCATAAAAAAGAAGGGAGTCGATATATATGGAGAGAGAGGGTTTAATTATTTAGAATTTGCTTATAGATTTACAATTTTGATGAATATTTTGTGCTCTTTGTTTTGGCGAATAAGATCTTAAACGAGATTTAAAGGGACTTCATTATTTAAAAAAAAAAAAAAAAAATCACAAAATTTCATTAAACCTTGTTTTGACTTTTAAAAATTTGTTTCACCTACTAAACTGATTGAGGCAAGTTGCAATTCCATCTGCAAAGGAATCACCATATGCCGGTAGGTTTGGAATAAACAGAACTCGTGGGTTTTGCTGAAAAAAACTGTTTTTCATTCTCACAGGTTTTACAAATGACTTCTTAAGTCAATATTTAATGTGTATATTTCACATCTGAAGTTCACAACATCTAAAAGCGTTTAGCAAAGGATAATATGATGAATAACGAAGAAAAAAAACTTTGCCTGAAATGTTAATGATTTCGGTTTCACCGAAGAAAAATGCTTTGCCTTTAATTTATGGCGAGTCACAGCAAATATATTTGTAAATGTTCTCAAAATAAGAAAATACGTTCCGTTCATTTGGATAGCAAACTGTAAGTGATAATAAATGAGCTCTGCCTTCTCGGTTTTTAGTCCGCACCGGGAGGCAGGCCGATCCCCTATGCCGATCCATACCTCGCAGTAATCTTGAAATTGCCGAGGCATTTGAAGGTACCCACTAACCAACTTGACAGTATCTGAGGAATAATTTAAAATTACATTCCGACGACCATTTGCCTCAAAGCTTCTTCGTAGCTTGGTAATCCAGAGGCTGCAGTGTAGCTTGGCGGAGATTCGCAATCGAGTTCATACGTGAGATCTGGTATAATCTCGGGCTCCTCGTTATTGCCCAGCACTGTAAGAAAGCAAAAGATTTCTAAAGCTTATTGACCGGGGAAGACCTTTTTTTTTTCTACAATTTCATTTATCGAAAATATTATTTAGCAAATCCGGCAGAAAAGAGTTGTTTCGATAACTTTTTCCACTCTTCAGTTCATTTCTCGCATCTTTTTCGAGCGACGTCTCCGGTAGCTGCAAAAGATTGTCAAAACGTTAGTTTTGGAAGTTGATTTAACTTGGTAGTTTAGAAGAGTTGTTAAGGATAAAAAGTGAAAATTTTTAATTAGTGTCTAATGAAAATGTGCTCCTTAAAACTGTTGTCCGAAAGCTGAAAAAATAAACGCTTCGTCAGCATCAACCTTTCCTTCCAAATCCTTCCACCAGCGAACTTTGAAGGCGGAAAAGAGAAGTTTCATTTAAGTGAAATATCAAATCTCGTCTGTGCAACACGTTTCTGACAGTTATCAAGAAGGTGTTAATGATTGCTGATACGGGCTTCCACTGTTGCTGTCTGGAATCGGGGGGAGGAAAGACGCAATCGCTTGAATGACGGAAAAAAGATTTCCTTTTATTATCCTTATTCTTACATTATTATTATTTTTTTTTTTTCAAATCCCACCAAACTCCGAAGTTGGAGAACTGAAATGTCGGCTTTCACCCAAACATTTCCCTATCATCAAATTCTCAACTGATACGCATCGTCTCCGGACAATCAAAATGGAACGTTCGACACTCAAAATGGAAAGATCAGTTGAAACGAAAAAGAGAAAAAAACGTCAGCAGGAGAGGCAAATGACTGGAAAAAGCGCCTAAGGCACGTTCGACTTTGTTAGATTTACAATTTCACAGCGAGAGAAAATTGTTATTTTTATAATTATTTAATAATTTTTGAAAATTCCTTTATATCCACATAAGCGCACATTACATGTGCAATAAAATACATTTTTTTTTTTTTTTTATAATAAATTAGGCTAATTATATATATTGTGAAGCAAACTTTAAGAAAATTTATGTCTATTGAGTGAGAAAACTTATTCAAAAACGAGGTGGAAATGTCGAGACGGCAACAGGGATCTCGCATCAACTTCTTAAAATATTTAATTCAACACCAAGAGAAAACAAACTTCATTTTTGAAGATCGATTTGAATTTTGACTTAAAACGTGAGTTCCTTATCCTAACAGTAACTTATACTAAAGATAAGTTCCTGAGAATGTCTAGAAAATACCTTTTTTTCTGATAATGGAGGAAAACATTCATACGTGTTGTAACTGAATTAACTGAATTAATAATTTGAATAATTCATAGGGAAGCGGAATTGAAAAACGAACTTCATGAACCAAACTTTTTTAATTTTTAAGAGTAACGCGTTGCTGCGGATTTGTGGAACCACAGGTTCGCTTATGACCACTTTTGTAGTTCATGTATTAAATAAAAGCTTTCTTTTGCCCCGTACAAGAATGCGGTATACAAGGGTGCACCGATCTTAAATGTTAAATCTCAGGTTCTTAAATCATTACCTAATTTTGCACATTTTGAGACGAGAATAACATACAACACCGAATACTCACTGTAGCGCCCATAAATATGACAAGCGATGTCACTAACACGAATGAAATTTGTTTTGCAATATCGGGATGCAAACAATCCGTTTTGAATGCTTTCGGAAGTTATTACTTCAATGGGTTTGTGTTTTCGTCCGATCAAAATAGCTGCGTTTTTTTTTTTTTGCGGGAAAAAGCCGATTTTATTTCGAAAATTAAAACCTGAAAACCTTATGAAAGAAATTGTCGAAATCCGTGAAATTAATTAAAAAACATTTTTGCTAAACCGTGTCCGAGATGGGGAAATAAAACCGCGGCTCTTTTGAACTTTTAAAACATGGACATTTGGGAATTTCTCCGACGTTAAACAATTTTTATCTGCAGCGTTTGGGGTTCCAAAACCGAAAAAGCCCAAAGGGAAAAATGATTTTTCATTTGCGAAAAGTGAAGTATTCACAGGAAGGTGAAAGATCAGAATATTAGGCGTGCTTCATAAATGAAAAAAAAAAAAAAATAATAATAATTGTTCGAAAGCGTTCATTAAAACTTTGGCCACTTTATCTGCAGATTTTTGCTGCAGTTAACTCCTACAACGCTGAATCTGCAGAATATACAAATATTAATAACTGAGTGTTAATTTTTTATTAGAAATGAAAAAAAAATGTCCTTTTTAAAAAAAGGAATTAAAAATATGTCTCAGTTAGCACAACGCCCAAGTTGATGGCAATTAATAAATTGACGTTCTTGGCTTTTCTCCATGACTTACAAGGGCTTTTTAAGACAGACCGCAAATTATGGAAATAAAGCGACAGAGAAAGGTAAAATTTGCGTAATTCAAATTAAATGCTTTTAGCAGCAAGATCGGACTCACCTGAACACTTCCACTGTTGGAATTTGTGATAGATCAGACAGGAGCACATGCAGCAGATGCAACTGAGAAAGAGCATAGTAAGGAGGATGCCAACCCAGATGTCGGTCAGCAGCCGTTCGTAAAGAGGCGTTTTCTCTTCCACACCTTCAAGTGGTGCAAAGGTAGCCTCCATGATTCCAGAATATTCTGATCCTCGCCGGTTCAGATTTTCTCTTTTTCTCAGGTTTTTCAGATTCAGATGTATTTCTTTATTTGTCATCATTACCACATGGTTCACCTTTTCTTGTGTCTTACTGGTTGCAGATTTTGCCGCGGATCTGATGTTTCCAATCTTTTAAAACAATTGGAATGACGAGGCTTAGTCTTTAAAAAAAATATATCCTTCAATACACCTTAAAGATAGGTTGCTCGCTTAATTTGTTTTTAATTCTATATTGAAAGATGATTAAGGGCGTAAAAATATATATATATATATATTTTTTTTTAGTTTTCTATGGAAGTTCTTATTACAAAGAAATTCATAGTTTTATTGTTATGCACACCACATTAAAATGCACACTGCTTTTAATTGTTAAAAGAACACGGTGATTCCATTAATTCGTTCAGGCAGCGATTGACGGCCACTTCATTGTATTAAAGCTCTTACGTGAATGTAGGAATTTTCAGGGGAATTGACCTGTTTTACCAAACTTCTTGTACAGACAGTTAAAATTGCACGAGACAAAAAGAACATTGAGATCGAGCGCACAGCTTCGTATGTCCGCAAAAGTCCAGCTCTATATCTTTTAAGAGAAATTAACGGAAACGGAAACGGGTTTTGAATGATTTGCTAGTCTGTAGAAACATTTACGCTTCTCGATCCCTTTTTGACTGAGTTCATTTGGCGAAGACTTCGAAGATCCAGTTTTCGACAGAAAAAGATATGCAATTGTGGTAGTTGCCGGAGTGTATTTGGAAGTGTAAAGATTTGCGCTATCGGTAAAAAATGAGTTAAAACCAGTTGGAGTGCCACAACCTCCAGTACTCGATTTCTCTCCGTCTATGTAATACTTAATGCATCGCAATTCATCGAGTGCGAGTTAATAAATTTATCCGAATGTATATTGAGATTTACACTGAAGACATAAAAAAGCAGGCTGTCACGGAAATAATACAATTGGCAGACTGAGAAGGTTCAAAGTTTACTCCTAGGTTTACCTCAATTCAATTTTAAAATAAATAAGAATATTTACTTTATATTGGTATTTATTTTGCGTGGTGTATTGTGAAAATAAACACATGCGAGTATATTTCAATTAAAATGTACCATTTTCACTAGCACATTTGGGTGAAAAAGAAAAAAAGAAACGAAGCAAGAGAACTTGGTTCAGAGAAAGGCGGTGAAACGAACTCGCGTAAAACCTGATTTGGCGTATTCACATTACATAACAATATTTATGTATTAATATTTTATAATATTTTTTTGAAATTTCAAATATGCGCGTGTATGAAAGTCGTCAGGGAGGAACAACGGTCCATTGCCAAAGTGAGTCACAGAGTTGTCTAGTTTATAGGATGTTCAACTTTCCTCTAAATTTTGGTACATTTATTTCTTTTGTAAACAGTAAATTCAATTGACTGTTAACGGATGACATGCGCAGCATTTTCGGACATCGCTGCATCGGCCCACTTTTATCTTCTTCGCGAGGAGAGAGGTGGACTTCAAAATCGAACGAGAGTAACATCACAAATCGCTTATGTTAACCAAGACCACAGCGATTCGTGCTGCGAAAAAACTCAAAAAGAAACATGAATTAAAAGCCGAATTAGCCGTTTATTAGCGAATCTTCAGGGGCCTGGACTTACTCTAAAATCCAAAATGAAGCGACGGCAAGGAAAAGGAACGTCGAAAACGGCGATCTGAAAAATCCGAGATCTAAGCTTGTTACCATGATCAAATCGCAGTTTCAGATCCGAACGTAACATTTTTCACATTGCACCACCCGAACGGTTGAGAACCTCGTTAAGATTTTATGCGTTCGAAATTGAATCTGAACGAGAGCGTCTGCGAATCTTAAGTTCGATGAGAATTTCCTTGCCGCGGATATGCGAGAGAAGTCGCTTTCTGTAACGGGACACGCGTGAAACTGGATGCTGCCCGCGCTGGAGCCGTCCAAGGTTTGAGCCTGCTCCGCCTTCGTTTCTTCTCGCCTTTCGTGAAATTCTTCTCAGATTTGCTTTCCTTTTGCTTGTGCTCCGGCGGCTTTTTCGAAATTTGGAAACTGCAGCCTCTGATCGGGCCCCTCGGTGGAACCTTATTTGCCGAGTAAATAAATTAACCGGTTGAAAACATGAGTCGCGCGAAGGGTTTTCGAATCACGGAAAATCCTTTCATCGATACTCGACTTTATCGGAAGTCAATTTGTTATTGAAATGAATCTCCGGCAAGTTTTATATCGCTTTTTTTTTTTTTTTTTTTATTATTTTCCAGATTATGCGAGCCCGTGCTTCGGATTTCGGAGATCGGAAAATGTTTCAAACGTTGTACGATTTCACCATCTTAAACCTGCGAGCGATTCGGTTTGAGACGAAGGAGCTTAGGTTCGGGCGAAAGATCAGATGTCTAAGTTAAGAAGGATGGGAAAAAAGGATTTTCGTAAATGAAAAGATTTCTGATTTAAACGAGGATTTGCCATAATCAGAGACGGCCTTTTATGTAGCCAAAACGGTTGACCTGAGAAGTCTCGATTAATATTGTCCTTCCACGTCTTTTGTTGGTTGTTCTGTTATGTTTAAGTGCGAGAATTTATTTCAGTAGATTCCTTATGAAAATTTCGAAGATTTTTTTTAATTTTTCATCTTCTTTTTCAAGATCAACTGCAGCATGATTCAATCCTTGCAGCGGATTTTCATGCGGTCTCACCGAGTCGTCCTTTCCAGCGAGTGATGTGAATAATACGATGCAGTTGTCGCCTAAGACGTTGGGATCTTGCACAAAATAACTGTACATTTTCATAAGGATTTCCTTTTGATCAGTTGTATGTTGATTATAGACGAAGACAAAGCCATCGGCATCTTGTTTTAAAGCCGGCCAAAACTTCTCGGATCTGAAACCGTAAGATTATTAGTTTAAAAAAAAAAAAAAAAAACAGAAAATCTGTGCTTGCATAGAAAATTAGAACTTTTTTGCTTTATTTTTGTTTGGCATAAAAGCATGAGTGTGAATGCCCAATATATTATTAACAATTGTAATTTTTATAATCAAATTGCAGAATAAACTTTCGGAGAAAAAAATTATTTTCCTAAGTTTAATTGATTTTTATATTATTCTGCCACAGAAAGCAAAAATACATGGAATGGAGTTTAATTCATTAATTTTCAGACATTTAATCAGCTAAAAAAATCGGAGAGTTTCTCGATCTTGAATTTAATGACAGTAAAAAATATCCAATTAAGAAATAAATGACGTAAAATAAATTGTAAAACACATTTTTGATTCGGAACTGATGCCTAATGCACTTCGTTAATATTGTAAAATATCATCAAAAATGCCTGGAGATCTTTATGATGTGGAACAAAAACTTTTTGGCCAGTTTCATGAAAAAGTTTTGAAATTCTTCTTTAATTTTTTGAGCTCTTGCTGTAGGAAATAGATGAATAAAAAAAAAAGTAAATTATTGCTCATTTTACTTTGGTTGAATGTGTAAAAAAATATTTTATTGACTTCTATGTAACGTTAAATATTCTTTCTTAGTTCGTCCGCCATCGTTAAGTTGATGATTACTATTAATTTTATCACTGCCAAAACGTTTGCAACTATAAAAAACTGCAGATTTCTTCTTCGATCAAGAGAAGGCTCCCACTTGAGATGCCTTTCTCGAATTAGGTTAAAGCAGAAGTGATATTTTTTGTATACGTTTCCTACGATATTGGCGTTGTTTGTTTCCAAATGCGAACTACTTTACTCCTCGGAAAAAATTTCCAAATAAATTCCGCTCCTTTGTTTTTCTTTACTCTGCCCTAAGGACTCTCAGATCGATGGCAATCATCCGGGATCATTGAGCAAACGCGAAAATAAAGGAACTGCATGAGTGAAGCGACATGGAGCGGAAAATGGACGGGTCCCTGCTGACGCTTGTCCCAGCATCAGCAATTCGAGCGCGACTCAAGGACCGATTGCCTCCCCTTTAACCTCGGATCGGTGAACAGCACTGGTAAATAACTGACTCGCCGCCGCAGTCCCACAGCTCAATTTCCGCCTTTTGCGAGCCGTTGTTTCCAAACGACGAAAGGTGCATCGCAAATTCTACAATTCGAACGCCTTTGGTTGAACGGTTTGTTCTCGTTGTTGCATCCGACAAATCGCCCAAAATGTTGCAGATAGAGGTTTTACCTGTCTGAAACGAAAGGTTATTCCAGCGGAAAGCCGAAGAGGATTTTACTGGACCGATTCATTTTGTTTTTAAATGAAAAATTCGATTTCGTATTAGCACTTTAAATTCTTTTGTGACTCTTCATGAATGTTATTTACAAGAGTTCAAGTGCTGGATTTAGTACTGTAACTTTTCGCCAAAGTTGATTGAAGGGTTTTTTTTTTTTCAGTGAGTTGATTTTTTTTATTCAGTTTGAACACTCGGTTCTTGTGTTAGAGATTGCTCTTATAATTAAAACTGCCCTTTGTTCGGCAGAGCTCTGTTTATATTTCTTTAAATGAATTAGGAATGGAGGTCTTACTGGTTCAACTCGGGTCAGGTTGAGTTATATATATAATAAATACTTGTTCATGTAATCAAATTATTATGTAAAACTCTAATATCAGCCATTTCCTAATTCACCTATCTTCTACTTATTTGAGTGAATGTAACGTGTGTGATATTTTAATTTATTCTGCTAATTGCGGATTTATTAGAAATTATTATGTTAAGTAATTATGCATCTGCAAGCCACCACGTTATTATTACTGAATATAAAGCTAAACCTGTGGACAACCAATGTAGGTAAGGGAAATCAGTTTATTGGATGTCGCTTCGGAAAAAAAAGGTGCGAATAAAAGAATCAGTTAATGCAACCTTTTATTTAAATACTGTTTAAGAAAAAAACTAAATAGGTCAAAATTTTTTTTTTTCTAATGTTGAGATAAGTAATTAGATAGCAGTCGCATTTGACCAAAAGTCACGAAATAAAATTTAAATGTCAATATTATTTCTGATATTTTTATTAAATCCGCCACGTTTTATTCCGCAATCCCATATTGTCTTCTGACCTACCAATGTGATTGCTTAAAAGAGCGCCTGAAACTTTTGGAAACATTAAAATCACAATCGCCGTTATTTGCACTCGACATTATACGGATTCCCGTGTGCAAAAATTTCTCAGCTTCACCCTTTAAATCTCGGCTGTGAGCTCGTTTTGCCATGAGGACACTTTTTCCGGAAGTCAAAGGAAGCAAAGGAAACAAATGTAGGCTCAGAACAGAACTGAAAACCATCGCATTTAAGAAGGGCCGTGAGAAGAATCAGAATCCTGGTTGGCGCATAAATTTGTCAGGTTCATTTTTCGCCAAATATCATTCGGATGCTGTTTAGCGGATTTGGATAGTTCGATACGAAAAGGTATAATAAGGAAAATTTAAACAATCGTTTCATAAGTTGTTTTACATTTAAAAAAAAAAAAAAATACAGATTCGAAGTGTATGTAAAATTTAGGTTGCGCATAAACAGACGATGTTGTTACCTTTTAAAAAATATGATAATTTAATCTGATTTCGTTAAACTACATTTTTCGGGGTGTTTTACAATGTTCCTACCTTAGACGGTCCGAGAATAAGAATTTTAAAGTTGCCTGTCTTGGTCATTTTCTTGATTTTATGTTCTAACCTATCGTTTGTTGACATCAAGCAGCATCGCTATGGCAACGGAAATGCTCGTGCCACGTCAAAGGAATAAATCACCTGCTACGAATGGAGTTTTTGTCCCTTCTGGTTATTTTCATTTTTGACGATTTAGCGAAAGCTTTCGCTGATTTTAGGAAGAAAGCTCCGAAGGAGAGACTAACACTGCATCCACTCTCCCGCCTGCGGCTTAACCTCGGGAGTAGTTTGCAGCTAAATAATACGTACGTTAAAATATTTCGCCGGAAAATGGTTTTCACGACTTTCGATTTGAGCGGCCCCCATCTTTGGTGTGTTTTCCGGAACTTCGACTTATCTTGCTGAGAGGAAATACCTTTCCTTTCCATCCAACCATCGCGCCTCCCTGCCTTCGACCAACGAAATGCCCTCATGTGGGCCTTTCCCATCTCTCATGTCTTTTGAAAGGCATTTTTCACCTTGCCTTTCATTGCATTAGATTCGATTTGTTTACAGACCCCGAATCCCAACTTCCACGTAAAGATTATTTGATCCCTACCTCGCTTTAATAAGTTTGTCGCAGAGCTGCCGCACGGTATTTTCTTTTCCTCGCCTCGATGAACTAGGAAGATTCTTATGCATCTCGAAACATTTTTGGAAAGGAGAACACTGAGCACCATATTTTAGATCTAGGAGCGTAAGATGAGCGAGTCTGCGGCTGAGTTAAAACGGCTGGATAATTGAGGTTTTTGTGATATTTTAGACACTCCTTATATTCTTTTCTTAAGGCAGTTTCAATATTGGCCACGGGGAGTTTCAAACTTCTCGTTGACACTGATAGTTTTAGGATGCAAACGCAGATTTTCAGGGCCAGCTTTAACTTGACTGCTAAATATGATTTTACATCTTTCGTTTTTTCATTTTCTTCCTCACTCACGAAACGAGTAAAACGACAAAAGAGAATAATCGTTTGGAAAACATTTTTAACATTGAAAGGAAACGCGAAGCTAAAAACTTGTTAGAATTTTATACATTGTCAGCGGTGCCTGCCATTTTGAAGAATGGAAACCTTTTTATTTTTCCTCTCAGATGGTGATTCTCGCAATGTCCTCACCTCAATTTGTTAATGTCATCTCTTAAACGTGGTATGCCATTATAGGAAACTCAGAACTCACGTTGCATCTAACTTTGATGTTCCGGAAATCGGTTCAACACTTCGAAATACTGATTTCATCATATCTGCTCGTCTCACGTAAGCAAAACTTTTAATTTCGGGCTGTTCAGAATGAATTTTGTCTTCAATTCAAAAAGTAATTTACTTTTCTTATGCCACTTGTCTCATCAAACTTTGAAATTTTAGAACATGCGAATTTAAAAGCTAAGAGCGAAAGAAGTTTCTAAAGTTCTATGTGGAAATTGTCAATTTCAGTTCATTTCTTGTGCACGTTGAGCTGTTGCGGATAAGAACCTGCAGTTCCTACCGCTGCGGAAGAGGCACCGAATCGCGGACGGTCGGAGATCGAATGATGGAAGTGTAGCACGGCGGAGGTTCCAGCAGCTTAATGGCGTGGTCTCCCTCGACAGCTTCCGGAAATCTTGGAATTTCCGCACTCGTTTCCGGAACATTCCGGGTCCAGCAGCTGCGAGTCCCGAGTCGACGATTTTTAATCCGCTGATAGTAAATGCCTGGAAAAGCGCATTTTGCTGCTTTAATTCAAAGGCCGAGTGAGCGGAGGATTTCGAGTAAGAGGAATGCCCCGCGTTTACACACCCGCGAAAATGAAAAGATTTAACACGAGGAGGAGACAGCCCACCCCGACTGTGGCTGACAGGGCAGCCGCATATCCGCGATGCCCGTCGTCGATAATTTGCTGCAAAATCCCGGCTTCCGCCGCCGTTTCGCCTTCCATAAATGCGTTCGCTTCATCGGTGGCGTTTGGTGCGCACTCCGGGAGGGCCGTGGTTTGAGAACTGACATTCTGCGGCAAATACGGAGGAGGCAGTCGAGTTTGAGTCTCCGACTGGACTATCCCTTGATAAAAGCGTTCTGCTCTCTCGTGGAAGTGGTGGTGTCTCATGCTCACGTCGTCGCTTCCCGGCTGATGAAGTTGCGGTATTAAATTCAACCAGATCGACATTTTATGACCTCTGTAATGGCTTTTCATTTTCGGCTTTAGCGCTGCAAAGAAAGTCGCGTAAAATTTATCGTTTAGCGACTCGATATATTTCTCTTTAAAACTTTCTTTTTGCGACTTCACGACTGAAGCAGGATCGCATTTTTTTTTTTTTTTTTTTTTTTTTTTTTTTTATGGAGAAATCCTGAGGAAACGGCAGCCGAAAGCTCATTCATTCGAGGCTACTACCCTATTGTTTCGGCTATCGTGTGACTATTGCTATCTGGCTCAGGAAAAGACAGAAAACGGAAGCGGACTTGAGTTTACTGATTTGAAAAAAAAAATAAATAAATAAATAAACTGCTAATCCTTAAAAGACAATGTCGCCTTGGCAGCGGAAGAATCAGCAAAGTGCAATAAGTTTTCAAACGCAAATCAGTTTGAAATGATTATCGTTTGCGGCATTATCAGAAATAATTTCTGAGCGTCAATAACAGAGGTACACGTTTGGAGCCCGATACTGCTAGATAAAGGCAAGTTTTTTTCTTTTTTTTTTACCAAAAAACTGGATCGCTGACCCGGTTACGTACAAAATATCAAGCTGTTCCTTTGCCCAGTTTTTCGCGCGGAACTCCGACGCGGCAGAAACCCGATTTCTATGCAATCAGAATGCGAAGTTGTGCAATCGAAATTTGTCCGACGAACGGGTCCGCCCAGCATGGAAAGATTCACGTAATCCAACGCGACCATTCGGTTCAATTAAGTGCCTGCAGGATATGCGAGTTGCGGTTTCACAACAGAAGGTTGTCGCTGTCGATAGATCCTGCGAGTGGCATGAACGTAAGGGCACACGAATCGTTTATTGACCCCCCCCCCTCCCCGGGATGAAAGAATTGTCCACGACAGAGCCTTTTCTCGCATAACGTGGTGTGTCAGAATTAATAAAGCTCTGTTCCAAAGAGCAGGGTTTCACTGTTGGAATTTCGACTCCGATCCGATGGAAAAAGTTACTTCAATTTCTCTCTCTCTCTCCTCCTCCCCC